>DWHQ01001365.1:0-10971 GCA_018247955.1 Eurytides marcellus marcellus | reverse complement strand
GAGTAATGTATATCTTAATCGTGACCGTCTGTAATAATGACCTTATCTGGCAAATAAATATATTGAATTGAAAAAAGAATCTTATTGATGTCGATTATATATAAAAACTGTTTGTGTTTAATCACGGTTATATTTTTAATCAGAGATAGGTCTTAAAAGTAACCTAATTAATAACAATATGTCAACCTTTTATGATTAGACTATTCATTATTCAGTAAGAATCGAATCGGAGATAAGGAAACATAACAAACAGTAACTTCTGTTCGTATAATAACAAAACAGAACAATCATTCATTATTCCCACAGCGAAATTCTCTTTGTACAGCTTAAACTATTTCAAATAGCAAATTTAAATAAGGATTTGAGGGCGTTACCTTAAATTTTATAAATGGCAATTTTAAAGCTTAATAATATACATACGTATTTTAAATATAAAAGCATACTTGTAACAAGTATGCTTTTATATTTAAAATACGACTTTATTTTTTTTATACTTCAGTGACAACCATGTAGCTTTAATAAAATAAAATACAATAAAGAAAACAAATAATGCAATATAGTGTACATATATTATTTATTGTAATTTATATATTACAATTTATCATCTATGTCCGACTTCCATCTGCAAACAAGCTGAAAAAAAAAGAAATTTACTCACATCCTATCTAGATATTAGATTCATACGATGAAACGACGTGCTGGCGAAATATATTTCTATGATTAACTGTTACGAAGATTTTAAAACTGTCATAGGTCCCTACCGCAGACGTCGTTAGTAGATACACGTAACAAAACCGAGGGTTTGTGACTAGTCTCTAGCCGAGTCACCGCCGAACAATGGAACAGGCACCACACATCCAGGGACACGGTCACGACATATCGGGAAAAGTATAAAAAAATCCACACTCCGATAGCAGTGGTGAATAAAAAAAAAAACTCGAACTCGAAAAGCCTACGGCCGGAGTCTGGATTGATAGATGCGGCTCTCCTCTCTGCGCGTATCCACTAAGGCTGGGCGTGGCCTCCGTAACAGGTTAGCGCGCCGTGCGCCGGCCGAAAAATACCCATAAAAAATATAATGGCAACCCGGGCGATCGATCTCGCAGTGCCAACCCGCGCGCTCCTAGCGGACGGGGAGAAAAAATCGCGCCACGCCAACCCTCCAATGGCGTCGCGACGCCGCCCCTAGATCATCCCCACCACTTGCCAGCCGCGCCCCCCCAGCGACGCCAGCGCCGCGGCCCCCATACAAGCGGCGTAGATCCGTACTAAACAGAGCGAGAGGGCGACACCGCCGCCGCTCGTCCCCCGTACAATTTCCCCCGAACCGATCATTAAGTGTTTAAATTCAACGGGAGTTGGTTGTGTCGGATTTCTCCGGTGCGCCGGTGGGGCAGCGCTATTAAAATATCCAACGGGCATTATCTTTAATTGGACCGCGGTTTTGTGCCTGTGTGCGTCGCCGTCGCGCGTCTTGTTTTCTTTTTTTTTAAACGCGCGCCGTCGTGCGCCCGGTGTCCCCCGTGCCCCCCGGACTGTTGGTGCGTGTACGTTGTGCCGACGCTGGTGATAAGCGCGGAATGACTGTCGTTTGAGTTGGTGCGGCAAGGGAATCAAACGGGCGCTTTCGCAAAATGACATCGGTGACGTGACAGCGGCAGGAGGCATAGATCGACAGCGGGACGCGAGCGCGAAGCACGGTGAAGCAGAAGTATGACGCCCACGTGCTTAATAGCCGCGCATTGCTAATTCGCGGGTCGTCAATAGATCCGCACACCCCCCTCTCCCGTTTCCCCCTAGTTTCAGTACATCACCGATACCCGATCTAATAATATACGCAATAGAAACTCTCTCCTCTCGACATACTAAACTCACCGTCCCCATTAACAACCGTGCGAAAACAAGTGTACCGACGTAGCCGATAAACAATCCCAGTGTGACAATTTGGTGTAAACGATTCGTAATACGAGATATCGAAAATTTTTTGTGAGAAAGTGATGCTGTGTTAGTTGACCCGATACAAATACAAACCGTGAGTATTGTTTGGCTTTATCATAGATTTTTAGAATTTTATTGATCTAGTAAAAAATTGTCAAAGATAACCAATCTATTTTTTGTCTTTTTATACTAATAAGAAAATATAGGCCTAATAAGACTCTTATAAGGAAGTTTCACTGTTGGTGTTGATAAAAAATTTTCAAAGATTTAAAATTTTACATAATCTCCCTCAAAGGCATTAAGCAAATAAAGTTTATTTAAACGTAGTCTACGATATCGTATACCTTCACCTTATTCGATTTTATTATGTCTCGATGTGAGAGTAACATACAAGCTCCTAAAGCCTAAGCTTATTTCTAACGATAGAAGTTGCGATTTCTACCAAACAGCTTACAATAGTGAATTTGCAATGCATCGATTCGAAACTATATTGAGGTAAATTATTAATATATAATTCGAGAGAAATCGAAAATTGTAATAGAAAGTCCCAGAGCTTTTTGTTAAAAAGAAGATATTTTCTTACCATCGATGCTTATCTTAATTCTTAATATCTCTACGCTACTGAAATTTACAATTTTAATCAAAAACATTATCACTGGTTATCAGCTTTTTTGCCTTTACAGGCTTTAAAAGTTAACTTTTGTCTTAATATTACGTAATTTACTTACATACGTCTAGTTAATGTTTTTATTCAAACGAAAATTGATCTATTATTTTTCTAAACTATAGTAAACTCCTTCAGTATAACGTTTTGAATATAAGTAGCATGTGAAAACATCTATATTAGAAATAAAACATACATCTTTTATATATGATAAAATTGTAGAGTTTAAAACGTTGTATACGAACGGAAAAACTTATGTCAATGCATAGCTGCTTCCTCAACTCCTTAAAATCTGTAATATCTATCAAAAACGGTATGTCTATAACTACGGAGTCAGATAGCTATGACATTAATATTCCAAAATAAAGTCATATGACGTTAAAGGTTAATAACAAATATAAGAATAAATAAGAACTAAAAAAAATAATGTCTTACTATTTTTTAATCTTGAATATAATAAACTTTATATTGTCATATCACAAAGTGCTGGAAATACTCATATATGGTATTTGTCATTTAAATACTGTATAAGCCTTTCGCATGAATATGCAGTTGTAGCCAAAGATAAAGATGGTATTTGTACGCAGGTGTTCTTAACCGACGTTCAAAATGAAGAATGAGAAATGAGAATGCTTCCAATTGTCTGATTTCTTTATTTTTACGTTGCATTATATCTCCACCAGTTTTCGACTGATTTCTTTTTTCAATATAAACGGTTTAAGGCAAGGCTGGTTCCGTATAAATTGCATTGATAAAGTCACTTCGAAATACACCAAAGAACCCCTTAAAATTGAATGGAAAAAGTTTACACAGTATTGTTATATTTTTTTGAAGGTGGTTGTTGTTATATTTTTAAAACGTAATTGCTTTAATTGTTTTTATCGCCGAATTCAGTAATTCTTAACTTCATGTAATAAAAATATACCAATAACAGTTAATATATTATTATGGCAGTAAAACCCAGCTTCAAAACAGTTGATATAACTTATAAATTCCCTTTCAATATCTCCAACCGAAATAGATTCTATGTGGCAATGTTGACAACGTATTTCCGAACGCAAGTAACTTAACCGATTTTACGGTGTTATACTAAAACGATTTCATTACAGTAATTATATCGTAAAACGTCGGTTTTTATTGAAGAGCACATTTCGTACTCAAATCGATAATAATTTATTATTTATTGAGGTAACATTTAGCTCGCGTCGTTACCCGTGCCAATACCAATATTAAACTTCATTATATCCGTTTGTTTGTTTCTTACGAGATACAACGATACCGTAATTATGTAATATTCTCTTGACTTTGATTTAACGTAGAAAATAAAACGCTTAATAGGCCGTCTCCGTTTAGCATTGATGAGTCTAAATAAAAATAATCACTTTATCGTATGCAGAATGATATATTACGTATGGTCGCACGTGTTCGACGGCAGTCCAGAATTTTAAATAAAGAACAATCTCGTTTTTTTTTTTAAGTTTTAATACTATACAAACTATTTGGTAAAATATGTCATGAATGCGTCTTCAAAATATGTTTAAATAAAGGACAATGTCTTTTTTTAATAAATACGAGTATATGGTAACATTAATCGATAAATATGGTAACCTTTTTCGAAGAAGTTTGAGCGAAAGCCGCGGTCGTACGCACAGCCTAGTCTCGGAAAGCAATTAATTAACCATACGTCGTCGAACCCCTTTCTATTGCATTAATATATAATCGAAATGGTTGTTTTTGTATGGAGGTTAATCCACGTTAAGCGTGTGAGCGCATGAAGTATTTTCAATAAGTTGTCATTCGTGGAACATGTCTGACGTCAGTGATATCTTTTAAATGTATTCGACTTTTTTAATCCCTTAAAATATACGTTCATCTCTACTTGCATAAACGTATAAAATACTAGAATACTATTCTTTAATTCCGATGACTATAATTTAAAAATGTTTAACTGTTATTTTCTTGATGTAGCGAAAAAATATCAAATAGCATTAATAGATGCCACTATGAACATAATAAATGAATCCCAGATGTAAAAAACTGTTAAATAGAAAGAAAATTACAAACGATATAATAATTAGTTGCTTTTGATACTTTTTGTATAAAACAAACTAAACATTATATACGGTAAATGTTATTAAAGAACTGAAAGATTTATTGGAATTGTAAAACATGTATCATGTATAACAGCTAAAACGGTATGGATACCGATAATATTTCATTACATCTTTAAAAATTACATTAAAAAGCGCAGTAAGAAAATTTTGTCAAATTTTATCAAGAAAATACTTAGTTATGTAGAGCTATGCTAGCTATTATTTTATGTTACATCTAAATACTTTGTGGTAAGTACTATTTGAATTCTACATAATACAAAGGACTGATAAATATATGAGAGCTTTTACTCTAACGAAAACTTTTAAAGGAAATTCGTTGATTTATATGTGATGTCGGAGAGTAAAAAAAATTTTTTTTTCGCCATAAATGTCAAAATATCCAAGTCATCTTCATAAGCTCTCATTAAAACGATTTGTATTCATAATAAAATACGGTATTACTGATAGGACACTTGCAGTCCTCCTGGGGTAAGTTGTACTACCAAAGTATTGTCCGTTATTCTTATCTTGATTGACGTTGATGCTTTCAGCCTATACGGCTCTATAAAGCTTCATCGGATCACCCGTTATACAAGCATTATACACTCATATACAAGCACTATCGTTTCGGTTTGCAAGGCAATGTTGAGAGCTTGGCATAGACATCTAATATCTCTGGCCGACGAGCGACACTTTGAGTCAAGCAATCTTGAACGCATATTGTCTAAAATACTGCTTGAATTTTTATAGTCAAAAGTGTCGCTTACCATAAAACTAACGACTTACATGTATCAATACTTCTCGTTACAAAAAAAGATTAACTGACCTTATATCTTATTTGTTTTAATTTCCATAATATGACTTTGTTTTATTCAATTGAAAAGGGCAATAAAATGTCGAATTCAGCTTTATTACCCGATAATATTCTTACATGGCGAGGCGCGGAGCTTTCGATGCATACAATGCAAATTCAATGAGAAATGCGTATTCGGTGGGGCCGCTTTTGGTTGTGGCAGTTGTTTACGGGCCTTTAGTCATTTGTCCCCATATGGATTGCGTCCGTTTCCCTACCGTAGGGCTTCACACTAACCAAAATGACCTTAAAGATTGTATGCATTGTACTAATTATAGCTAATACTTTACTCGTAAGATATATAACGTATATAACGTTTGATACGATGTTTATTAAAGTAAAAATGAATAGTATAAACTAAATTAAGACAAAGAACTGACCGAGGCTGCGAGATATTTGTTACTGCAGAATGGCATTCCCTTGATTATATTTTTTCGAACACTTATTGTCATTTTATGAGATATAAGTCATAATTTTATAAACCATGTAATTAATTTCTTAAAATCGAAAGGGTACATGATTGGTTTTGTGTTAGAAAGTAGTGATTAGTTAAAATGTTCAAAGGATATTAAATGAAAACTGTCGTATTGTTACGGATATATATAAAACTAAAAGGTGTAACTCAATATAAGCGAGACTAATCTAAACTGAATGTTTTACAGTGGGAGGACACTTACAAAGCTTGCCTCGGCAAGTTATTCTATAACAAATAAAAGCTCTTACTACTTCTACTTTCACAATGGAATAACGTGCAAACATTACTGCGTATCACTTTGAAGGGTTTCGGGGGAAATAGATGGAGCAGAGTTTCTCAAACTGTTTTTTCACGTACTCACCACTTTAAAAACTTTATTGATTTAGGGGAATCCCTGCTGTTACATTTCTACCATATTTCCAAAACGCGTCAAAACGTGTGAAGATTAGATCTAATCACATCCCCGCCGGATCTCCCCTAAGTGAACCACTTTGAGAATCACTGATATAGAGATTTAACATCTTATATCACGGGATGATGACAGCGTAGAGTTTTAAAATCATTATTTAGTTGAAAACCGCCCATGCGCTGCTTAACACCAAACAAAAAAGTAAAAGCTAGAGGATTAATTAACTAATTCTTCTGTAACATTGGAATCATCAAACATAACAAACTACCTTGTACCTACCCCATGATATATCAAACAAATAGTGTAAAGAGATGTACATTGTGCATACAATTTTGGTCTATTGTACGAGTAATCTTACGTGTTTCTATCATAAAACAATTTATAAAAACGCTATGTTACAGTAGAAATTATTATAGGTAATAATCGACTCGCCATTTCTCCACGAAGGATATCCTTCGCGCTTAGGCCGGAATATAGATGCAAATTATAGCTTCAGCTGGTTTCTTACGTTTATTAAGAATAACTGGAACTAAGTAGATGGGAAGCTTGACATTATTATAAGCTACGTAAATACGGTTTTGACGGTTCTTTCGTCCGTACAATATATTTAAAGTTGTTTCTCGTGCAACTTTCAACTGAATAGAATGATTTTCTTTTAAAATGTCCTAAAAGTAAATAAATGGTTTTATATGAAATCTAAAATTCTAGTTAGCTTCTAGTAATTACATTTTGATCTTTGGACGTCTTTTAATTGGCCATTTAATATTTTTGTATTCTTCCTTATTATATTACTTATAATTATTCATAGACATTATAATTTAAGATAGGTATAAAAATAAAATCCTTCAATAAAAAACTATTTACATGCAGTAAGTGGGTTAGAAAAAAAAACTGTCACTAGCCATTGAATTTTTTTATCTGTGCAATTTTCCCGCCATTTTTCCCGGGGTGAAATGGCGCGCAATCGACGAAGAATACACACGCCCCGCCACCATATTACAGTCCATTATTAGATTATTACAATGACATCTCAATCGCCAATGCGGCGATCGCCGGCGGACAATTACAACCGTCCGCATTTACAGAACTAGCTTCCATGTAAGGCTAATACGACAAAATGGCGTTCGGCTCGCTTCACAGATGATTAATGGGCATCGATGTGGCGAATGTCGTACCGCCATTTTTGTTCTGCGCTTTTCAGCGTAGACGCGTCCCGGTGCGTTTTCGGTTACAGTTACAACGCACCTATTCTCCCGTCGAGCCCACGTTTTAGTGCTTCAATTGTTCAACTAACATTCGTTAATGTTGACTAGTTTTTTTCTGATTCTTATTTCTAACAGGAGCTTACCTATGAAGAAACTTCGTAAAAGAGAATGACGTATCATCGCGTACAAAACTTAGTTCGAGAGAGCTTATTAAAACTACGACGTACATAGTCGGTCTTACGACGTCGTGTTCTAAGAATTCTACTAACAAGCAAAATTTCAACACCAGTAAAAACCAACTGGCATTGCTAAGTGCTGTATATAGTTTTCTTATCAAAATATATTCGCTAATTAGGTACGTTTCATATAATGTTGAAATATAGTATTTAGGTCCGACATGGCCTAACTTGTTACGGGTGGTCGACGCTGTCAATCTCCTTTACGATACCAAGTCCCGACTTACTTTAAAATATTTGGTTTAGGTTTGGCTACATAAGGTATCTAAAAATAATAAACAGCAATATTTTCACAGAATAGTGTTAATATTAAAAGTGTACAGGTAGTTATATAAAACTTGAACATTGAGGAGCGATAATTTAGCGTTGATGATTGTCTATTAAATTATATCCGATTCCAATATTCAACGCTTAGATTATTTATGCTTTTTAATAAATAGGTATATCACGATATAACTATTTATTAAAAATAATCTTGTTGAAAAAAAGGTTAAATTATAAATTTTACAAAGGGCCTATTGGTTGACAATTAAAATTTAACCATTGAATCTGTTTTCCTTGCCGTTTTTTTTACTTTTAAATATTACGTATTATTTATCAATCAATGTATTTGTTATGAGGGTAGAAGGCAAATGAGCAAGCGGCTTTATCTTACATTTACAACGTCTAGGGACTTGCCAATGCGTTGCCATTATTTGGCCGTTTTGTCAAAATCCCGAGGTTGGATTGTTAGATACTGTGTTGAGGGTGAGGTAATCTAGGGCCGCGCAAGTAATTGGCAAAGCAACTTCATTTGTATTGTAAATGTCCGAGAGCGATACCCACTCAACATTATGTACATCGTAGAGCTTTTCACCCTCATTTATAAACAATACTGAGTGAGCATCATCACACTATTGCCAGTTATTCTTCCGTTGTATTCTCAGAGGAATTACTGAGCACAGACTCACCATATCTTGGATTTCTGCACGACGTGGGCAGCGCAGAACCGAGAATTTTAGAACTACGTCGCTACCTTGTTACAGGCTAAATAATCGCTTAACTTTAACACGGCCAATTTAAAAAAAAATTCGCTGATAAATACTGTAAATGAGAGTAATCATTGGACACTGACATTTGAATAGCACGCGCAAGCTACTGTCGTGTTCCATAACTTTCCTTCACATACAAGGCCACGGATGAGGTGTCGATGGGAGGACAAAAAACCTCTTTTCCTAATATAAATAGACAGATGCCGATAGCTGCTTTCTTTAAACAGACGGACGGTGCGACGAATAAGGAAATATCGACGTAGTCGCACGTTTTTTCGTGTTAGGAACATTAGAAAGAACGCTCGGTTCCATCCATTAATGGTACATTGAGATTTCTAGCAAAAACTCAGTTGAATATACAAAAGATATTCCGTCAATCGCTGTATATTTTTCTATTTAGCCACAAGATTAGCCACGAAAATATACGATTAAAATAAGATATATCTATTATTATAAGATTTATTTTAGGTCGTGTCTAAGGATGGTTAAATTTAAATCTACCATTAATGAATGAAAACAACAGATGTTCCTGTTTTATTTTTTTATTCTGCAAGAGATAAAATTTTCATACATACATCCTGTCGTATTAAAGCAAAACACCCGTGTGTCTTTAAGCACGTTAGCATGTAAAATAAATTAAACTTACATGTTTCCGTACAATAAACATTATTAATTCTTAGACCCGCGATCTGATTACAATTAAGTAATTATTAAAGCTTAATGCGATTGTTATCTTGCGTATGAAATGCATTAAACGAACAACGTCCTTTAAAAGCGAGTGCTTGTATTAAAGTTTATTTTTATAACTGACCAGCACTTTATACGAATCACATTTTCAGGCGTCTCCTTTGACAGCTCATTACAATATTAAAGTTAACTGTTACTGGAAAATACGTGTTCTATAATTCTTATTCTAATGTTTAAATTTCGAAACCTCCTGATAAGTATTTGGATATCTACGTTGACTTAACGCAACACAAAGGAAGGAAAAGAAAATCGAATCTGAATCGTAAAAGCTGATTTAGACTTATACAATTATTCCCACACAATCACAATCATAGAAAGATAGTAGTTAAAAGCTTTATATTAAAGCAAACCTTATTAGTTTTTACGTTGTGTAAATTATCTTATTTCAGAATGTTCCAGTCTTTCGAAGTCATTTTAAGAAAAAGCACAGTGAAAAGCCCAGCGAAAACAATATCAGAATTATACTTCACTAAATATGCGATATTAGTGGACTTTGTATCCGAAAAGGCCGTTTCAGTAGTCAAATCGGTCAAATTTAATAGTTTCTCCCGACGTGCACTAATTGGTAAATGTTCTGCTTGTAAAAGTAAGTGCAATCTTTGAGTCGTGATTCATAACTACGAGAATTGCCTAAGTAGAAGCGACATTATTTTATTAGCTGACTCAATATATCTGGTTTTATCCTTTTCGGCATTTTAAAATAAACGGATTTAATTAAAATAAAACATTTTTTTTTAATTTTTAAATTCAGCTATGCATCGCTTTATTTTTACGTCCATTTCTTTAACTGTTCTTAAGTTTTAACGGACATGTAGATATTCTTTATTTCAATCTCTACAATTATAGTTTATAGAAATGTACAGAAAATATAGAGAGTGGAGGAAGATCATTGAATTGATGTATTATCAAAACTTGTATCTCGAATTTAATATGTCCGAAAATTTTAAATATGTCCGTAAATAGTGTCTTACGTTACACCTTAATAATTTATATTTTAAATATGTCCGTAAATAATGTCTTAAGTTACTGTGTCTACACCAAAATTTATAAAAGCTCGCGTAAACTAATTTTTATATGCGTAAATTAACACTTCATCACCTATATTGCAACTGGCAAACATTTCATCAGCTTAGTTCAAACTGCTAGTAATTTCAGAAATTAAGATACTTTAACCAGTAAATTATAGAAAATATATGCGAGAGATACGAATACACGTTGTCTCAAATTCATCGGTGTTAAAAACAAAAGTAGGAATAAAAAATGTGATCATAATTTCTATACTATTTCATTGAATATTGAACGTATGTTCAACAGAAAATG
>DWHQ01001364.1:0-10971 GCA_018247955.1 Eurytides marcellus marcellus | reverse complement strand
GAATAATAATTTATAAAAAAAATATATATATAGTAGATAGCGCATATTATCACTTATGTTACGTACCCGTTACAGCTATATACCCATTTCAAATAAAAAATGCAATAATTCTCCGTCTTCTTTTGCAATATTTATCGATATAATAAAAACATTTTTAACAATTTCTGCCAGCAGAAATATTTTTCACGTTTACATATTTGTGTACTACAACTGTAACTTAACATAAGTCACTAATGTCAGTTTATACCTTACCAATTCTACTGCGATACTGCGGGCTAAGCGAATTAATTTAATTAAATTTAATATCATAATATTACGTTCCGCAAGGGAGCTACCAAGTAAACATAAAATGTCAGAAGCTTAATTGTTCTATAAAGCAATGGCTTTTTAAAAGGAGACTATTCAAATTTAGAACGTTCAAGGATCCTAGCCGGTTATATGGTGGCACGTTTAAAATTGCAAACAGCACTCATATGCTAACAGGGCACGCTTTGGCATCGCCGTCCGCCGGATATCACATCATAACACACAATTATTTTTAGAGGCGGAGGCTCTGATGTCGGCCGAGCTTCCATTGGTATTCATATAGTAGATGTCGCTGATAATTTACTATCGTCGAAATTACTAAATGGGCGTTAAAATGGCTCCGCTTAGGCGGATGCCTCTGACAAGATTACGTTCTGACCTCTAAACAAACAGTTCGGTTTTTTTTTTTTTCAATTGACCACTTATTTTAGTAAACGCAGCGATAACTAATACAATAAGTATCAAAAGTTTTCCCTTCGTGTGGGTTATAAAAAAAGAAAAGCGACGCAGTTGCTTTCCGACTACGAAAGTCCAGCACCTTTGCCAGTTATCCTATGCTAAACAGTAATGTTCAAAAACTCCTCTGTTTCAACTTAAACGTGATATTAGTTTATAGAAATTATTGGAGTGATCGCCTGAGTTCAAAACAGCAAACTTAATCATATAACATAATCTAACGATCAAAACACTTGGTTAATATGGTGTCTCAGAGAAATGTGTTGCTAACCACAAGATGACATGAGTGGCTCCTCTCATGGCTAAGTTAAAAAAAATCTTTTTGATAATAATAGACGGCATCAATAAGTTTCTTTCCCGAATCTTGCATCGCAATGGTAGAGTCACTGCTGCTGAATGGGCCGGCTCGTATCAGATAAGTACCACGGCCTCACAGAAAATCGACGTGAAACGGAGAAACGAAGTCAATCAAACAATTGATATTGCAAATATCCATAGGCAATACACAATGCAGTTTTGCACCAGCTGAGCCGCTTGCCTTTCCAAAATAAAATTAATGTTAAGACTTGATTAACACCGATATACTTTACATTACATTTACATTTTAGTATTTCTCTACAAAAAATATGATCGTCATTCAGCAATAGACGAAGGTTCCATTATAAAAGAATAATATGAAGTTGATTTCAACCATCCTACACGAACTACTTTAACAACGTTAACACGTTTCTCGTAATAGCATTAACAATTAATACACGCGCTGTATAGAGACATATTTCTCACAGAAACCAGTTAACGCCGGTTGTGAGCACACACTTATTTTTTTATTCCTATCTAGATCATTGAAACGTTTCCATGAATAAATCATTTGTAAAGAACGAGGAAACAACCTGACGCCGCCGGCGCGACACATTTCGTTCGAGAATAAAGTCGGGCAGTGTGAATATTATGTAAATTTCGCAACGTGATCACGACGGCTCTTGATTGTCGGCCATGTGTCGTCCAGCGTGATAGAGTTACCAACGTGCGTCTCAACTCGTCCGTCTGTCGGTCCGCTTGACGGGCGCCGTGAGCCGCGAAACCTGAGAGCGGAAACTGTGAATTTTTTCGGCTGCTACGTTTTTTGTATACTACACGAGCCGATAGAACGTTCACTTTTATAAGATCGAAATAACAAAAACGATCGAATAAAAAAATATACAAAACGCTTTATATGATAATGAACTTCTTCTATTTTAAAAGTACTACGCGGTGGAATCTTTTACTTTTTAATAAAACTTTATTTAATATTAGTTACTTTCAGTAATTTAAGGCTTTGTAATTTCTCAAAATGAAATGGTCTATTACTCTACAGCAAGAATCTGGGACAAAAATTATGACGTTCTACTGTCTCGTAACTGCGTGAATAAAGCAAACCATCAAAAACTTTAATACTATCATATTGAGTAGTAAAGGTGAGAAAAAATAAAGATTTAATGTGAAACAATTTCAGTACAGAAGGCAATATAGCTACATTTAAAATAAATACATTTAAAATTTATTGAAGTACGATAAAAACGTACTTATAATTATTAAATAATATTGAATCTATACCTATCTATGAACTTATTTTTCAATCTTTTATATAACACAATGACAAATGAAAAACTCGTATTAGAACACTTCCGTGAAACAGTTCCTACTTATGTGCAAACATGATTAGTTTATTTAATTAGATTTTTTAAATCTAATTAAATAAACTAAAGAAAACCGGAACCGGTGTTTTATGCGGTCAAAACTCCCTCATCAACTCTAAACAATCTAACATCGCATTATTTTCAATTCACGTTCTACAACAGATCATACCCATCCTGATATTCAAACATCATGTTGACTAATAACAAATATTATGAAACAAGACAAGCCGCAAGTACAATTTCAAAACGCGATCGGCGTAATCCATTTGGATATTTCTGGAACTGAAAACTTTGAAGAGGCCGCCGCCATCTGCATGACAGATTGGTGCTCCGCGAAGATTTCCCAAAATTCTGCATCACACATGCACGTGGGAACACCGCGTTAATTTCCACAAAGAAAGGCATTTATTTTTACGATAACCAACTAAAGTTTGTTACCGACTTTTGTTACGAAAACACGTGGTGCGTTTAAGCCGGCGTTTAGTTAGCTTTCGATTGTTTCCGAACATTTGTTTATGTTTTTGAAGTAGTTGCATCGCATCTGTGCACAGATGAATCATTTCAGGTCACTCGCTATATTGATAATCTATGCTACAATAATACGATAGGGACTTAAACGGCGTCTGAATGTTTGATACTTAAAAGCTGTAACGGCTGAACGAGTATTAATCAAATCCGAAATGTATTCAAATAGGCCTTTACAAGCACTTTTGAATCGTCATTTATACATCTCAGTTCGTGAGGAAGCTACTACCGGTTCTAATTGCAGTTCTGATGAGAAGATCCGGAGAGAAATTCTACAGTTGCCCTTTTAATATTCTGTCACAATGTGTTAAGCCTTAATACAATGTAATAGTTTTCCCACATACGAGACAATTATAACTTTAAATTCCACACATTTTGATCTACCAAAAACTCTTGAACTGTAATAAAACTTTTACATATTTTTTATCTCAATCGCTTTAATGACTTCTAAGATATCAATACCGTAATAAAACTGTGGTGGTACAATTTATTTCTCTATATTTTTTACCTTAAAAACGTTGAAAGAGTTTACAAGTTTTAGTTAAACCTATTTTTGTTTTTATTACATTAAAACGTACTTAATTAAATCTAACTGCATGGCGATGTATCTTGGGACAACTAGTAAGGTAATAAAAAGTCAAGTCCACGTTTTTATGCAGTTTAAACCACGCGAATGTCGTCACCAAACACGTTAGAACCAACTGCCGATTTACGACAATATTTTGTAGTTTTGTACATACACAAGAAGGAATTTGTTTTGTTGAATTATCACAGTGAGACACCTAACTTGGATAAATCGCAGGTTTTAAATCCCGCGATAAATGTTTCGTTTAATATATTTGTTAGATCAATCACAATTCTTATAAATTATACTGCAGTTGCAAAAACCAAACTACAAAGATTTGGAAAGAAATAACCTAAATGTACGATGAATACTTGTATCATAGTCGTCACTATTTGCCCCGTAACGCTTAGTACACTCGACAAACGGCTGCCATTTTTACTCATTGAAAATCGTTAAATTAATTAAGAAAAGTTTTAAATAATTTTGGTATGTATAACATTTATAAGCCTAGCTTTTATTTATCTCATAAAGTCATGATCGATCAAGAAGAAGAATTCAAGATCAGTTAACCGCGGAATATGCAATAACATAATTTGCATCACGCATTCATGTCAGATAACAATGTTCACGGTAAGTTTATTTAAACTTCGGCCGCAACATCGGATGAGCTCAGATATTTTGCTCAGAATAAAAATAAAAGATACACGGTAAAAGGATAAAACAGAGGATAATTCGGTACGTACTACGGAGCGTTATTCCCGCGTTACCTGGCGTTGCTCGCGATCGCCGACGCACGTGCGCGCAGCTGCTGCGATGCACGTGTGGCGGCCAACAGATTATTCCGATGAATTTATGCGCTTTTATTACACGCATTGCGCACATACTACACAGTATTTCGAGCACTCGCTGTTTATCAAGATGTTTGGCAACATTTATGAAAATTATACTCGCTTTTGAAGGGACATCATCTAAATTACGGGTGTCCGAATTTAAACAAAAATGATAAACGAGATTATTAGGTAACTTTTTAATGAGAGGAGGCATCATACGATGAGCGGAAAGTAGCTTCTTCTCCGAATGGACTTCCGCATATGGAGATACTTTACCGACCTGTAAGGATTGAGCCGAATTTTTCCAGTTAACAGGAAAAAAAAAATTGAAAATTGAAATTACTTCTACGGCTATAACTAGCTAAGCTTATTTACATTCTACAACAAACCGGCATTCATTCGTGTAACTATAAAGAATTTCCTTATTAAAACGTCTATTTCTAGTTTCCTATTTATTCCACCCTTATATTATATTTTTTTACTACGGTGCCACTATTGTCATATAGTAATCTTTATACTAAATATCACACTCACAAATTCCACACACGAACCAATACCAAACTAATTCGTAAACCCTACAAATACATGTCGATCTTCTAAATGTTAATAGTTGCTAAGGATGTCGGAGCTAACAGTTCAATTAGCTAATGCAATACGTAAATTCGTTTGAAATAATGTGTGGGTGTTTTTATCACATACATTCTTTCATAAAAACCCAAAATCAATCAGGATTTTATTATGAAATACGGAACAAGCGTTGTCGACTCATTAATATTATGATTTAAACTCGATAAAGTTAAATAGCATAACAACTAATTTATCAAAGTCCACTTTTCATCTGAACTGAATTAAAACAATGGAACATGACAAACGATTACACAGTTGTAAATGTTCTAGCCAATGACATGCGTCATACATATACATACAAGTAAAAAAAAATGAAAAGCACATGTATAAAAGATTGAATTTTTAACACCCCCTCAGAAAATCAACCCTCTTAAGTATTAATACATAATAAAATATTACATATAGCTAATTCATAACTACTGATTTTCCACTGATACTATCCGGGCTTCATGTGTTAAAAAGTTTTTAAAGTTTGGATTTTTTCAATAAGGATGGAAAAAAATGCTTACCTATACTATTTTTGTTTATTTAAATGCGATTTTTGTTTTCAAATATGATAAAAAAGCCAATATATTTATGCTCGATAATAGTGTAGACGGTAAAGGTTAAAAATTCTTATAAATTATACTTATAAACAACAAGAGAAAGTCGAAACCGAAATCGGTGTCCACTATGCTCTATAAGTTAGGTCTGCCTTCTAAAACCTAACACAATCCAAATATGTCATAATTTTATTTAGAACATGAAGACAACATTTTAGATATCGCCATCTACAACAAAAAAAAATTTGGTGTGAGTAGCCGCGTGAGCGTGAGTTATATCTTATCGAGAGTTGCTTACCTTACTTAAGTTGAGGTGTTTTATTGATTAAAGGATAGACTGATACAATATTCAAAGTGATTATGGCCGGTAGAGTATAAGCCACCATGCCATATGGCCAGTGTCGTGATTGAAAGCACGAGTGCACTTTATTCAGATTACGTACTATCGCCCATCGCGAAATTCCTCATTACGCAGATAGTGCTACTAAACGCATATGTCAATATCACTCGCTTATTAAAACGCGAGCGTTACGGACGGCACAATTATACGTTTGGATACGGCACAAAAAAACTTGACTTCGTTTGCAGTAATATTTTTATAAAATCAATTCAGCACATAGTACGAGACAGTGTTCCGAATGTTTCTAAGTATTCGAATCGTGGGAAATTTATAACAAGCAATATATAAGAAAGCCAAAACATCAATTTATTGAATAACGATTGATGATAGCGTCAAAGTAAGATACAGTATGTGTTAAAGGTTAACTATTAACTACTAAGGGATAGCAATAAATACAAGTGTCTATAGATATTACGAACAAGAAGGCGCCAAAAAGTATTATAAGTTGATTACCAAAGCCTTATATGTGGAAATGATAATTATGTCGTAAATGAGAATTGTCGTTTCATATATAATTCGACGTAAATAAGATTTGTAAACTAACATAACATATTTTTTTTGTTGACAAAATAGAAATCGAATAAATTGATGTTAAGAATATAAGGGCGAAATTATTCTAGGATTCTATTTATTAGAGAGGGTGACAGCTTGCTGGTGTTAAATGACCACCGTCGCCCATGAAATCACAACTGTTGATTGCAGTTACCTCACCACCCGCCGAACACAATAAAAAGTTCTTCATACTCCCTTCAAATTTTTAATTTCATCCAACTATCAAAATCTGTTTGTTTTCTGTGCTTGTTTTTTATTTGCCGTCATTACCTATGTTATTTACGTGTATTATTAATGCATCAAGGGATCAAAATACATGCAGTTTAATTTGCCTACATCAAAAATATCTACTAAAATTATTAAAGAGAAAAGTTATATGCTTTTTATTAAATTATGCAAAAATAAAAATAAAAATTAGCATGAAATTCAGCACACTGATACTTTGTAACTTGATATAACATAAATGTTTATCTCGATAAACGACAAAACTTAACGACTATTCTATCAATTTTTCTTTGTTTTTCCATGCAGACTCAGACGCGAGTATGACCTAATAACTAAAATAAATACCGCCTCCAAAAATACACAATCTATAATCCGGAGGTACAGGTAATGTTATCAGGCTGCCATGTGGTGCTACCGACTGATAACTGCGGGGCAATCTGCTGCACAGATTTGCGACAAATGTTCTCCCGGCCTACACGTGGCCCGGTGAAGGAACCGGGCTGAACACATGGCGTAGATAACGACCCGTTTTATGAAATGTTTTACAACTAGCTCACAGCTTTCCGAAGAAAGGTGATCGCCAAATGTGGCGTTTCAACGCTTCCGCCAATACAACGCAGGTTGTAAAACGCAAATCGCTTTTCCTCATTGTTAACGATAACCTTTGCTTCACGTGCAACGCACTTGTGTTAATGATTGTACGTCGTTAGTGAGATATAGTCGACCCGATAGAACGAATTTTTAATAATATTTATTCATTATATATATTCATATCATATATCAATGATAAAAAGGAATACAAAACGATAAATAACATTTAGAGTTAAAAACATACAGTAACGATAATAAAAAGGGTTATAAAGATATATGTACAAATTGAGTCATAAAAAAGTAATAAAGGTCTACCTAAAAAGTTTACCTAAAGCTTTCGTTTTCAAAAGATTTACGAAGCCAAATTGAACTGAGACCGTATCTAGTGTTGAACTTTTAAAACAATCTATTAATGAATGTCTTACCAGCGAATGAATACGGTATTAGGACAAGTTAGTTACATGAGATACTGCATTTAGATCTTTGTTGAAATAACTTTTTTAATATAGAAAATATCAGTCCCTTTGAACTATACTGCTAAATTTCTGGCAAAAACGAACCTTGTAACATAGTCTACGGCTATATGTGACTAATTAAAAAAACTATAAATTCGCAAACCGCCATTCTGCGCCCCGCAAAAATCTCTAAATAATGTCGCGCATGTTGCGCACAACCAAAAAATAATGAGAGTCGACTGTCAGACACCTGGCAAACGGCTGCCAACAAATCATCACGAGATACGAACTTATATCGGCGACTATCATTAGATCTAGTTGCTTATTACTAACTAAAGAGCTGCACGACACCGATCATTAGTTATCGGTCTCATTACTGAGTAATCGACGCATGTTGCACGTTGGAAGTACGGAGCGGACCCATTATTTATTTCACAGTGGCTGACTCATCGGTATGATATCTTGTACGCTTGTATCGAGATCAAAAATGCATTTTAATAAACGATATTAGTGAACCACCCAACGCTTTTCGTGAGTAGAAAAATTAAAGTTATACCATTAATCCGCCTATATAAGATACATAAATAGGAAAACGCCGTACCGTAGATAGACCATCGTTCATCGCTTTCGGACGTTATTTAGAAACATTTAAAATTTCTTTTGTATAACTAAGGTTTATCGGAATAATTTAGCATTATGTAACTTAAAATAAAGTTTATTGGGATTCAAAGGTGCTTGATTATTATTAAAATGTTAATTTAAAATCTTGTAAGATATAAAAGCTAAAAAGTAATTTTAAAGTAAGCTTTTATTGAAAAAAAAAATTAACTAAAAAGTAAAAAAGTGGTATTCTGCTCCGTATGTAAGATTTGCTAAGCTTCAAAACCTCGTAAACCGTGACATTCCCAAAATAATTAGAGAGGCTAATTAAATAAACAAACATCTTAATAACACTAGAGGCGATGGTTACTGATATAAGATACTGCTTACTTTAAATTCCACAATATTTCAAATTGAGCTCACAAACATAAAACGACAAACATAAGACCTCAAATCAATAAACCATTATTAAGGAAAAGTACTGTAACCTGGAACTGTGTTAGGAACCAGGAACTGTGTTATTAATATGCTGGAAGGTTTTCAAAATTTCGAGAATTTAAAAAAAAAAAACTTAAAACATGATTATATTAAAAGCATACAATACGACACTACGTAGGCATACTATTTACAACAATTATTTAAATTAATTCTTTTAAGATATAAACAGTCATTGTAGAAAACTAAAAATAACAAGATCGATTCCAAAAAGCAACGGCCGCTGAAAATGAGACGTGGATAAATTGAGTCTGTCTACATTGTAATAGTTCGTGACGCGTCAAGGAGCGCCCTAATCAAGCTTGAGCCGGTTCTCAAAGTGACAACTTATATTAAATTATGCAAGTAATAAAATCCTACTCGGCCTTAGTATAACGTCCGACTTAGTTGCGGCGATTTTTCAAAACGTTCTCGCGTCATTTTTCATCGCGTCAATCAGGACACAACGTATGTGGATCAAACGTTAGGGATGGCAACACTACTCTGTTGTCTGCACTATATACAAGTCTAAGGATGCCTTGCTTCAGAGAGAGATACTATGTAGTTAGTAGTGTGCTTATAATCCTGAAAAATATAAAGAAAAATGCAACGATAACGAAGTTAATACTAAAATGTAGCTTTGAGATTTAATTTAATTTTTACAACTTCTAATGACAATTTTTATCCATTCTAATCATTAAAAATATGTCAGTGAAAACATTTAAAAATTTTATGTTAAAAGACTGTGTTCATAGCTGAATACTTTTACAAATATTTGTCTTTCATGTTCATCCTTACCTTCGAGGCTTGTCTCATCGAGTGTTAAATAGAGTGCGAGCCAATGAATATTTTTATTGACGCGTCCAACGAGTCTCTACGGCGCACTTCGAGTCAAAGATTTGCCAATTTGAACCGTGCGATATTATGTTACAGCGTTTTATTAAAAACTAAAAAAGATACCTTTTCGTTCATTCAAAACTAGCCGTTGTAATGAGAGCGATATAGTTTAAAATCAAATGCGATGTCGTTCGATGTAACTTAAGATGAAAGTCATCAAAGTAATGTAAGCCGGCGAGGCGATCTGCGGCGCGATATGTTCCCTCCTGGGCCGTTCTTATGCAAATATTGACACAATGTTGGCATCATTAATCAGACGAAATGTCAGGGGCTTTGGACATCAATGCAACTTACAAATGTCTCACGTGCAGCCTCACATTCTTAAGGTCAAACGCTTTGACAAAACTGTTTTTTCCCTTAACAGCCATTGAGTTTGTCAATGCGCACGTTGATTGGGTGGAAAGAGTTTGATTGGGGACTTCCGTCGAGTTTATTCCGTATATATATCTTACCCAAAATTTTATATATCATTAATAACGTTATAAATATGAAAGTAATTTTATAGTTTATTGGCTGGTTCCGTTTATACGAATAAAAAAACATTAAAACTGCCACGGCATAATTTAGTAAAATATTAAAAATTTTAGTTCAAAAATTATTAACGTTTCGTTTGCGTTAAACACGCAAACAGTTTTTCGGAATCCCGAAGAATATAAAAATGCCGAAGATATCATGAGAGCTTCTAAAAGTCACAATATTTACTTACTTATCACAAATAGACATTCAAAAAGCCGCATATGCGTTGCAGCTTTGAGACAACCAAAAAAGTTTTCTGAGAAGCTTCAAGATGCTTGAAACAGTACGGTTATCCCTAAATTTACATCATTTAAGTATATATAATTCTTTGAAAGTGTTTATTTAATTGAAGGTTTCGTGATTAGGCTTTCGTTCACACCAAATTTTATTTTCAAACATTGACTAATAAACAGGTTTTAAATTTTTTTGTACTAACATGTATAATATAAATGTGTTTGTTAACAAGTTAGTTTCCTCTACTTGTAAATGGAACAGCAGAAATCAATCGGCGTGTTTTCATGCTTAAAATACTTTGTAAACCGCAGATGATCATTTTATTTTTACTTTCTCAAGGAAGTTGACCACCAAGTCAGGCAAGGCAAGTGACATACTTACGAAACGTAGTATCAATCTGATAGAATTGCACTGGTCACCCAGATATATATGATGGTATATTTCTATGCCCAGCAATGTACCTGAAAACATAACCCATCAGATGGAAACACAGTTATACG
>DWHQ01001363.1:0-10973 GCA_018247955.1 Eurytides marcellus marcellus | reverse complement strand
TATATATATATATACTCACTTGCCCACGAAATTCTCTAGCACAGAACTTTTACCAGCAGATTGACCTCCAACAACTGCAATTTGTGGTAGATCCAATTGCATGTGTACCCCCAATTGGGTAAAGGCATCTTGCAATTTATTAACGATTGGAATCAACTGCTCCATTCCTATATTCCCGGTCATGGCTGCCGGTTTTCTGAAATACTTCTGGTTTTATAATGTTCGCTGCAGATCTCCGACTACTGATTTTTAGTTCATCAATAGCATCGGTTTATCCTATGCGCAAGCGTAAACGTTCGAAAAAGGGTGTAAAGATTACTTATACATTATTAAAAATTATAACCGTGTCTTAATCTTATTTAATGTTGTAATGTATTTCAATAGTGATTTTTATATTTAATAAAATGTAAATAAGGTATTGCGTTAGTCAAAAAAGAAATTGTGATTTTCTCGAAATTCACCCTTATTTTTTTAAATTCGATTCAATTTATTATACTGTAAAAAGTGGTAGTTCTTCAAATCTTATCACAGTTTTTAATAAAAGATTTTTTTTAACTTATTTATTTTGAACGCATATATTAGTTGTTTGCAAAACTTTTTCGACAGAGTGCGCTGTGTTGCGTCTTTGTGACGTCACGCTATTGATTGTGAAGGAAGGAGTTCGTCTTTTGGAGACGCCATCTTAAAATAAAGTGATATAAGTTTTGGTAGTGTAGAATATAGAAAAAATCTAAAGTAATCTCCTTTTAATAAGTAAGCATTTGAGCTTCGACATTTCTAATTTCGTAAAATTCGGTATAACGGACCAAGGTACATGTTTATTTTGCTTTTGTTGTTTCATTTACTAATAAAAATTAGTTTGTTATTTACCGTTCTTCTATTAGTACTGAATTTGTACCGTTATTATGGTCTGAATCATTGTTTCTAGTACCGAAGTAACGGGTGTAAAAATTTCATTTTCTAGAAAAAGTGTAGCCATCGATCGAGCGTCTGCATAGTCTACGGATGTAACACGTCAATATAATTCGGAGGGCAGGGCTAGATTTTTGCCCTCTTTAAAATTGTGAAAGTGTTTAACGGATAAAATAATTTAGTGTCTACGTTGTATATTTATATTGTCTTTGAAGTTTAATGTTGCAGTGAGTGTAGAATTAATAGTGCAGTGAAACAAAAAATTAGATAGCATTCTGAAGGACAGTTCTTTGTGATTCACTTGTCATAACTTCGTTTTGAGTATCGAGACTACCGATTGCATTGATTGCAGTTGGTGGTCGGTGAGAGGGTGTTCTCCTGATGGTGTGTACATCGCAGCATGTCTGCACTCTCGACGCCGGGCGGCGGAGGTACTACGGCGCAGAGCAAGCCGACGTCCGGCAAGCAAAAATATCAAAAGTTGGACATCAATAGTTTGTACTGCGCCAATAGAGTAAGTTTTTCCAGCCACCGCCTTGATTTTTTGCTATATGTAACTATAATTGTGATAGGTACAGTTCAGTTATATGTGGTGTGAATAACACTTGAATTCAATGTTTTTGTTTTTCAATTGATAAAAATTGTTTAAGATATCTACAATTCAGTATCTCAATGTTTGATTGTTATTATGTAAGTAATACTTTATAGCTTTTTATTGTTAGTTATGGAAAATATTATCCAGTTTAAATTAATACCTTCAAATTTTAAAACTAGAATTTGTAGATATAATTTAATAAAATTTTGAATATATTGTATCTTAATTTTTTTTTATTTAATGCAATGGTAAAATAAAAAATCTGTTCTACTATGTATGGCTAGTTAATTTTGTTTCATTAATTTGCAGAACGAAAGCTCTGAACCGTCCTCAGTCAAATCTCAACTTAGCCGCAAACATGGAATGCAAAGTCTTGGAAAAGTTCCATCTGCTCGGCGTCCACCAGTAAATTTACCTTCTTTGAAAACTGAAACAGGACAAGATTCAAATACCAAGTTGGTTAATTTTTTTTTGTTAAAAAATAATTTAAGCACCCACTAACATTTTACTAGACAAAATTGAACATTAGAAATATGAGCCAAATTTCCTAAAACTTTTATATACACACATGAACATGGGATACATAATTTATTATTGGGTTTAAAATATACATTTTGTTATCAAACATATATTATTACCATAAGGTTTTTGTAAAATTAATCTATATTATTTCAGCTCCGTTTCTGCTATTACAACAGCTGTATCTACATCAGCAACATGCACTTCCCAAACAACAGTAAGTTTTTGGAATAAAAATATTTTTGTGCTTTTATGATTTTTAAATAAATGTTAAAAGTATATTAAAGCTTGTAATTACTAAATTATCTATAATTTATAGGCTCCAACAACGAACAGCGGTGTGGTTGCGGGCACAGCTCCAGGTGGATGGGTGCCACTGCCACCTCCATCCTCACCTCATTTCCGCACAGAGTTCCCCTCTCTGGAGGCTGCCGCTCAACCCTCACACCGTTCTTCAGATCATTCAGCAGCCCAACCACAACTACGACCACAAAGTAAAATACTTTTTTTTGTTGTACAATGTCATAAAAGCTAGATTTTATGCTTGTCAAAATAGTTGAGATTTATGCATATATATTTATGCATAGATAACAATTTACTGTCACTGGCAATGTTACTTTGGTGAATTGGTTCTAGAATATTTTTTTATATTCTTATAGCGGAAGGCAGCTGGACGTCCGGTGGAACGGCAGGCGTTCGCCAAGAAATTACATCCTCTCCCGCCGCCGCTCCCGCCTCAACGCCCGCCTCACAGCAAACGCCCACTTTCCGCACTATTCTGCCATCCTTCGTTAGTATAAACAATAATTTAATCTCGCAAATTGAAATTTGAAACCCTCTTTTTTTTCAATACTGCTGTCTTTAACGTTATTTTTTTATTTACATACAGCTGATGAAAGGTAGCAGTGGCAGTGGGCTCGGGTTGGGCACATTGGGCACCCTTCGTGACAATCGAGGCAGCGGTGGCGCTGGCGGTGGCAACAACGCAAATAGCGGCAACGTAGCGAACTCACGGTCAATGCCTCGACCGCCCGCCACACCCCGAGCCGTGGAGGTTCTTACCGCACGTCCCATTTTACGGGAGGAGCAAATATCCTCGCTCGATGACATTTCTCGTGACGCAGGATGGGCTCAACACGACGATATAGATTACGAGTGATTATCCTCATCTGATTTAAACTTTGTGGATTGTTTCTTACTAATATAGGTACATAATAATTATTTTTTGTTTCTAGTCAAAAATTGGACTTCTCCGATGGTGAATCAGCTCCGACGAGTAAGTCCAGTAACAAAAATAATAGCAGCCGTGCCAGTGTAGAAAATGATCGTATGGACTCAAAGATTCAGGAACCTGGTGACGAAGATCAATTGTGGGCCGAAAGGCGACAGAAACAAAACAATGAAGTCGCACAGGCCGTTGCACGAGCACGGCAGCGGAAAGAGGAAGAACAGCGACGTCAAATGACAGCGCCGAATCAATTAGCTAAGGACAATCGTAACTCGGAAGTCAAGGGGGAGCGTATAGACAAGGATCGCAACGATAACAGAGATAGGGATTCCAGTTCCAGAGAAAAAGAAAGGCTGGAGAATAGAGAAAGGGAACGGGTCGATAATAGGGAGAAGGACCGAATGGATATCCGTGATAGTAGGGATGCGAGGGATAAAGAACGAGGTGATGTAAGAGAAAGTCAGCGTCTAGATCCTAGAGATCGTGATCGTAACGATAATAGGGATCGCGACCGTAACGATAATAGGGATCGCTTCGAAACTAGAGACAGGGAACGCGACCTTGATAGGGAGAGGCATGACAATCGTGACAGAAATAGAAATGACAACAGAGAGCGTCTAGAAAGTGATAAAGAAAGATTGGATGCGCGTGACCGAGATCGTATTGATAATAGGGATCGCTTGGATCGCGACAGATTTGATAGGGAGAGGGAGCGCAACGATAGAGACCGTGAACGGGATCGTGATCGCGACCGAGACCGTGGCGATCGAGACCGCGGTGACCGTGATCGTGGCGACCGGGATAGAGGCGAACGTGACCGCGGAGACCGTGATCGGCCCGACAGAGACCGACTCGACCGCGAACGTGATTTTAGAGATCGAGATTATGGTCGCGATCGTGACCAGTCAAATAACGCATTCTCTAAAAATTTCCAAGCTAATATTCCACCACGTTTCTTGAAACAGCAACAGCAACAGAATCGGCAGCAAGAAGAGCAGCATAAGGGTTGGGCATTTTCTGGCAAAGCGGCTCCTAGACGTCAGGAGCCACCTTCGTATAATGCCCCACGCCATGCTCATAACGGTCGCCGATCTTATTCCAGGTAATAAATTTGGACAATAAATCGATTTCTTTCAGTTTATTATAAGTTATGAAAGTATACTTTTTTTTTTCGGATTAATTTGGAAACAATAAAAGAAATAATTTATTTGTAAGGAAAAAGCTAGTTAAACATTTTTATTTTTTTAAACGAAAATAATTACTGCTATGTAAAATATTGAACATTTTCGAACAAAGAAAATATTACGACAATTTACTTTATTATTTTCAGGGATTTTTCGGACCGTGAAGATGAACTACGTAGGGATAAAGAAAGCAGCGGCCCTCAATGGCGATCCGAAATGCAGGATTATGATAAGGTTAATCGGGAAATCGAAAAATCGGGCTCTAAAGATTATGAGAACAAAGAAAGAAGGAATGAATTAGAAAGAAAATCAATTGACAGCCATATTGAACAAAGCAGTAGAACTGCTGCAGATAAGTTGACTGAAGTGTTTGAAAGGAAAAGTATCGGTCTCGTTGAACCTTTCGCTGCTTCAAATGTTCCAGTGCAATCTCAAGCACAAGCTCAAGTTCCAGAAAGACGTCCCACGCCGCCTTTGAATGTATCTCAACGCGAGTCATCGGAAAAAGACTACAGTAAAACATCATGGGCTGAAGTTACTCAGGAAGAACAAACTAATTACTCAACTTCTAAAATGACACCTGAAGTTGATGGATCATCAAAAGAAAAGGAGCAAACATCTAAAGAACCTGTATCCCATTCTGAAATCAAAGAATTGAATATTCAACCATCACAACCAACTTCTGGCCAAACACCACAACCAAGTGCACTACCGACCAATAATACTATTCAACCTGCTGTCATATCACAGGCTCAGGGTAACAAATTTCATAATAACCTTGTACCAAATGCACAAAATGCAACAATAAATCAGCAGCCTGCGCAAGTTAGTTTTGGAAATATACAATCAGCTTCTGTCCCTTCAAATCAATCTCAACCTTCCTTCATTGATACTCAATCTCTTCCTAAAACTGTCACTCAACCTATTTCTAAACCTGAAACTCAAAATCCTAATGTATTAGTCTCTTCTCAAGTTCAAAAACCTATTGATTCATCGCCGCAACAAAATTTAAACAAACCCCTATTCACATCACAGAAATCTGATAAAGATTTTTCAGAATCTGAATCAATCGCCTCCAAATCTAGCACTGATCCATCCGGTTTGATGTTGAAAAGTAATGAGCCACGAGTTGTTGAACCCGCACATGGCAGTTCAGAGACCCAAAAACGCTTAGAAGATAAGAGGAATGATCGTTTTAATACTGAACAAGTCCATAAAATGCCTGCAAAGGACCCCATTGAAAGGAAATCAAGTGGGTCAGGATCTGAGAAGAAAGGTCGGGGGTACGGGAATAATAGCGGTTACGTTTATAACAGAGGTTGGGGGCCCAGAGAATCTCGTGGTCGACGCTCGCATCGGAGCTCCCGTTCTAAGAACAGAGCCAGCGAATCTGATGCATCTACTGAAGGTGCACCTAATGCTGAGCGTAAAGAGCGCCGGAGGGCTCCACGAAGCCCTCGTGGACCAAAAAAATCTGAGAGGCCTGAAGATATTAACCATCTGGTTGATCATACTCAACCGCCTATGGACAACTTGGAAAACAGGGAGGTTCCATTTGCGCCTCGCGGACAGCCGTCTAGGCGTGGACGAGGTGGTTTTCAAGGTGCATCTAGACCTCCAGCCCCTGCTAAACGAGTGACCGGCTACGGACCACCTAACACTAAGAGTCCTTTCAGTCAGGCAAACAGAGCCAATAAAGAGAATGATGACGTAAAAGATAACATTCAAGATGAGCGAGGAAAAGGTAATAATAAATCTCGCACTGGATCGTCAACTGGTAGAGGTCGTGATCGTCGCCCCAAAGGAGCTGGTCCTCTAAGCGGCGAAGATGAGAATTGGGAAACAACATCTGAACATTCCGAGGGCGGCGGCGCTGGCGCTCGTCGCCGATCTATTGGGGGTAGGCAGCCTGGTCAAGGCCAAAAAGGACCCGGGGGAGGACGCAATCAACCTATAGGTAACCGTCAGAATAATGGTCGTAATAACGGTCAGGGCGCCAAGAAAGATATCGGGACTGATGGAAAAAGTGCAGAAATAACAGAGGCTATAGGTGATCTTAAGATATCGTCAACTGCTAAAAAAGACGAAGATGTAATTGATGATGGCTTTCAAGAAGTAAGAAATAAGAAAAATTCAAAAGATCCGAGGGGAGTTCCGATAAAAGATGAAAACCAACTTGCTTCAAAGCAGCCTAGATCTCGTTCTAATCAAGGTGGGGGAAGAAATGGCTCGTCATCAAGAAATTCGAATGATAAGGCTAATGCTCGTGGACAAACCCTGGCAGCTGGTAAATCGAATACACAATATGATAGACCACGTCAAGCTAACTTAGCCCCGCGATTTGTGAAGCAAAGGCAAAAGCAACAAATGGGTCTGATGACTAGCTTCAGTCCTGATACGGGTGCTGCTCCTCCCCCGCCAACAGTAAATGCTTGGGATAAACCGATTTCACAGACGTTGCGCGGAAATGTCGAAGAACCTGTTGAAGTGGTTGATAACAAATCAAGTCAGTCTAGCCAACGAAGCACACCTGGGGACGCGCAAGCTGAATCTAAAACAACTCCGACTCCATGCGCTATGTCTACGGAAAAAACTGGAGTTTTAGATGGTACGACTCCCCCAGTCGAAACGATTATATTCGAAAACACAAATTACAAGACCGCTCCCCCGGCCGAGGCTCTGAAACAAAAGTATCAGCCTAGCGCAGCCTCAGCTAAAGCTCAGAGCGAGGAAGTGCCTGCCGAAATTGACGCAAGATCGATTACTTTTAATGGCGATGTAAGACCACGGCCAAGGTCCATACAAGAAATAATGGCTGACAACGGCAGGCCCGTCACCGATGCTGAGGGTTCTCTGGGTCTGCCGATGTCCTTTGATACGTCACAGAAGACAGAAGATTCATCTGACATGAAACTCGATTTCGCCTTTGACTCGGATTTAGGTCAACTCACTGAAGATAAATCGGCTAAGTCCCTTGGTTTGCCACGCAGCACTCACATGAGTACTTCAAACACGATCTCCCCTCTGGCTGCAGATCTCAATTTAAAAATCGCAAGCGTCAAGAAAGTATGGGAGATGCCTGCCGTGGCTGAAGGAAGTGAAGAATTGCAATTTGCTGGGTTTGAGGAAAATAATGCCGAAACCGGTGCTCCCCCAAATGTTTGTAAAGTTAAACCCACTCAACAATTACAGTCCCCCCCTCCGCAACATTACAACCATATGGGATATCAGGGTGGATATGGGGGCTTGTCAGTTTCCTCACCTCCTGCAGTTCTCTTTAACTCATCACAACAGTTGCTTGGTTCATCACAACAATTGCCACAACAGGGTGGACTTTATGGCGCATTCTTAGACCAGAGCCGAGGGCAATTTGGAGGATTCCCTGGGACTCCATATGGAGCTGGTTCAGCCGCCCCTTACAATTACCAGCCCCCACCTGATATGTTCCAGAGTCTTCCAAGTCAATACCGTATGGTAAGACATTAATATCATTATTAATCGTCTTGTGTTGTTTTTTCTGTTGCGATATATATATAGAGAAATTTTTGTATGGCATCAGGCGGCTGCTGCAGGCGGCGGAGCCGCATTTGGACAATCCGGGCAGTTGGGTAATAGTCCCAATACTGTCCTCATCTCCAGCACCTCGAACTCATTAATGTCTGCTACTGTTAAACCGTCATCGCAGCAAATAGGCGCGATAGGTACGGATGCAACAATACACATTATTTTATTTAGACGTTTACAAATAAAAAACAGATAAGTATATGCAACTATGACTACTAACGATCCCATAATAGATGATGAATTAAAGTAGTTTATTTGTGATTAATTAAATATGTTTTATTTTATAAAATTTTTAAACACAACTTTTTCATATCTTAGGTAGCAAAGGGGGCGCCGTCGGTGGCGTGGGGGGCGTCGGCGGTGTGAACACGTACCAGCAGCAGTTCCTCGGTTATTCCGGACCTGTGGGGGAGGCGCAGTACTCGCTGCCGGGCCTGCTGCCTCGGCCCGCCCCGCCCGCTAGCTCCTACTACTCGCCCTATCAGCCCCCGACTGCACCGGCGCCCACCTATCCCTTGCAGTTCACGCAGCCCGCTCAATCCGGTAACGCGTTCGGCTCACAGTTCCTCACTTCGCAGCTCCAAGTGGCCGCCGCCGTGCAGCAGATGCAGGTTAGCATATAAACATAGACCTGTATATAAAATACAGAAGCTTACTTTTTGTTTCTTGTAATTGAAAAGCAGAAATAAGTTGTCCCTGTACAGTGGGCCCTAGATATTTTTGCATATATACTGATATTAAAATTAATCTGTATCCACCTCAGAAATCTAAAACAGCGATTCGAATTTTCTTTTACTTCTAATTTTTAACAGTTTCAATGTTGGTAATTTGAATTACAACAAAACGCTATATAATCCATAAGATTTCATCAAATGTTTCGTTTCCGAATCGGCAAAACTTCCTCTAAACTTAAAAACAACATTTGAGGCGAGAAACAAATATACGGCATAATTAAATATCCTTTGCTAAATTGTCTAAACTCTGTTCTCATATTACCCGCAGCAACAGTACAGGGCGCCGTTGCAGCAGCAGTACGCTCCGCCGCAGCCGCGGCCCCCGCCCCAACCCCAGCTGAAGAGTCCGCTGCACGAGCACGCGAACGGCTTCGCCACCCTCTGCGATGCCGCCTCGCCCACCCCCAAGGGTGCCGCGAAGCCACAAAAGCCCCCGCACTCGCCACCCCAGCACAAGTACCACGCGCCGCCGCCATCGCACACGCCGCATCAACACCATCAGCAGCATCAGCAACACCAGCAGCATCAACAACACCAACAACACCAACAACACCAGCAGCACCAACATAACCAGCATAACCAGCAGCACCAGCAACACCAGCAACACCAGCAGCATCAGCAGCAGGTGCGCTACTCTGTAAGCCGTGAACCATTCATATATATATATTTATTCGCGAGAAAGTAAAACTATTAATTTTTACATATGCACGTTAAGACTGACTGAAGGTGCTGAAATAAGAGATGCAACGAATATTATTATTACACAAATTGAGTGGCGCGCACTACCACCAAGTCGTGATTCCACAAAAGAATCCAATTACCTTACGGGGAATTCAAAATGACGCATAACAAGATAAAAATATTTTTCTAAGTATTGTGTTCTTTATTAATACTTTAATGAAGCTACAGACAATGATAAGGATAGATGTATGAGTTTGCACTTGAGCGACGCCGATACGACTACTCGAGTAACGCTGCTACGGCACTTAACGTCTTTTGTAACTTGAAATCTTTATTATTTGTATACGCTTCTTTGTTAATCAATGTGTTTACCTAATTTGGCCGAAATCGTATGTTGATGTTGTTGGTTCGTGCCAGCGAAAAGAGCCTCGAGTGCAAAGGGTTAACCTTATTGATAAACTTCGTTAACATCAGTTCTCAATGGCAAAATCTCGAAACTTCGAATTATTCCTAAAGCATCTGCTCTTTGAAATATGAAATACTGGTATAAAATAATGGTATCGAAACCTTCCACGGGTACACATGGGTGATCGTGATTGGCAATAATTAGAGTGCCTACTGAAAAACTTGTGATTATGCAGCAAATGATCGGCGGCAACAACGGACGCTGCGGCGGTGGGATGTCGCGCGGAGGACCGACGGCGCCACGCTACCCGGCGCCTATCCAGCGGCCGCACGCGCCAGTGCTGCCGCTATATCGCGCGCCCCCCGGCCCCGCTCGCCCACACCACGCGCCGCAACGCAACAATCTCTACTACCAGCACCAGCAGCGCAGTAAGTAGTCACCAGTCAAAGCAATGGCAACATAATATAAACACACACAGTACGATCAGCTTAGCTGGTCTTGGAAGAATCCAATTCGTGGAAACTAGCATTTCCACGAATTCATGGATCCGATGAAGCTTTATAGACCACTGACCATCAAGATAACTTTCGTTCAGTGGTAGGGTATTCTTATTAATAAAAATCCACCTGTACTAGAGGGAAAATCCTTATAGTAGGGATATAAAAAATAACGTAAAATAACGAAGATGAGACTCGACTCAACTCAACTTTGTAAATATACGAATTACACAGTTTTCATCTCCTTCATTGAGAGGATGGATCTCTAGGTTCGAAGACCAGTTAGCAAGGTGTTTTTAATGATTTAATTTTCAGTAGTTTTAATCATATAAGAGTTACATGCTATTCATTTAAATATTTGCTACTTCTATTTAACAGGATTCATGATTAGTTGTTGGTCGTTTATTTTATATAATATCAAGTCGCTTTGTTACAAAATGGGAAGAATTTCGACGAAAATGTATTTTTTTAAAGTTGGGGTAGTGGGTTGGTTAAATGATAGCAAATAATATATAAATGTTTGGTTAACGTTTCAGATGGCGGTGGCGGCGGCGACCGCGCTCCGGACGTGGCCGAGGTGGCGGCGGTGGCGGCGGCAGCAGCAGTAACAACGGCGGCAGCGACGGCGGCGGAAATACGGGGGGCGGCAATAC
>DWHQ01001362.1:0-10978 GCA_018247955.1 Eurytides marcellus marcellus | reverse complement strand
ATTGTGAGGCAACCGTTAATATATCACTCCTTTTTAAAACATCTCGCAGGGAATCTCGAGTTCTCAGGTTATAAATACCCCGCACAGCTCTCTTCTAAATAATAAACATCAAATTTATTCAGCAGCATTACCCCAGAATAGATCATTGTGAAACACCCATCTGTAAAGGAGAACCAGATGATTTTACATTACTTTTACATACATTTGAGTTACAATTTACGATAGTGGTCCGTACCATTATTTATTTGAAGTATAATTTATGTTTAATATATGTTTTGTAGATTTTTGACAAATGATTCCGATGACCGTTACAACATGAAAGAAATGTTGCTCTGTCATTATAGAGAGAAACTAGGTCAACGATAATTCTTTCGATATGACAGGTGTCAAAAACTGATTGTTTGACGTTTCTGAGAACGCCTTTTTTGCAAAAAATGTGAAGCCATATTTTATTTCTTTTCTAGACTTGGCCTAGTTTTGTTAACGATAAACCTGTAATAATTCAGTAACAAATTTCCTTTATTTCCCTATATAAGAGCCGTTAGATTTCAAATCGCATTAAGTCCACTTTTGATACAAGGCCAACTTTTGTTCATATTTAAAAGAAACATTAATTATCTTTCAGAACGTAAAACGTTGATGACAAGTTGATCTAACTCCTTGTGGCTTCCAAGTTTAGTACGACTAAAACCCATCCCTTTTTTCGAATTACTCCAAGAAAAACGATTGATACACTTTTAAACATATTGGACTTAGTACTTTTTGAAATGTAACAACTCATATATAGCCCCTGGTACTATAACCACCACGCATGGTCGTTAACAACACCAATATGGTTGCGGATGGCTTTAAACGTCCCCGAAGTTTGCCAGTATGGTCATTTTTATGACCATACTGGCAAACTTCGTGGCAAACTTAGTTTTTAAACCTTTGCACCTTTAGGAGAATGAGCCACCGTAACTGTCACACCGAATAAATTAACGATTTTGACACCAAAACAGTCTTTTGTATTTACACTAAACATAAATGAGTGATGTGGTGAATATGGATCATATCAAAATGATCAAAAGCAATCCTGGTATCTGCAATGGTTATGTTGACTGATGTTTGTGTTTTTATTCTATAATTAAACAGTCTAAAATGAATTTGTAAAGCCCTGATAAAGCTTTACAAATTCCGGTATCCCGATACCGAATAGTCTATGCAACTCTATAAGGCTTCATGCCGAAATATTGCAATACCGAACCCGTGGAAGTATATTTTTGGGCCGTGGTAGCTCAATTTCCGGGCAGTCGCTACTAATTCAATGTTCTCGAGCAAACGAGAGAGAGTTCAAACTTCGGTGCCGGTACCAATGAATTTGTCCACCAATTTTGTAATTCACAATTTCAAGTGCTGATTTACCGCACGATCAACGGCGAAGGAATACATCGTGAGGAAATCTGCATATTAAAGAAGTAAGTCAAATATGTCATATATGTCCAACAGCCTATATATGTCCCACTACTGGGCACAGGCATCCTCATTACAGAGAGAATAAGAGCACAGGCCGCCTCGCGGCCCCACTGCGGATTGGGGACTTCACATATTTAAGATTTTTTTGATAGTTTCTTAAATATGCAGGTTTCTCCACGATGTTTTCCTTCACCGTTGAGCACCTAGTAAATCAGCACTTAAAATTGTTAATTATAAATTAATAATTCATTGGTGCCGGTACCGGGATTTGTAGGCAGGGTCCTGAGTGAGTATATTGAACTAAAAGCAAGCGCCTCGACACCGAGCTACCACAGCTCTTATTCATATTTAAGAAACGACAAAAATATTTCTTAGATATGTAAAATCTGCCAATCTAAACTGGGCCTCATACTCCATGTACAAATGAGGCCTGTGGTTGTTACCTATTTACTACTTTATAAAGTCATACTTTTCTGGCCAATTCCATACAATCCACGCTATAAAATACCCAGTATGCCTATTTCAAAATTATCTTTGTTACCAAATATTTGTATACAATTAGACTTCTAGAATCAAGTTAAAGATGCCTGTACTCAAAAATAAAATGACCTATTTAAATTGCCCTTAGAATAGAGTTCGCTGCATTGTAAAAAGCATGATAGAGAACATAGAGAAGCAAATGATAAAGAACATGAAGTGACAGCCGAGCTGCCAGATGCAGAGAACTTTGACTATTATAGCCGATTTATACTTTTATTATTCATTGTTTAGTATTTTATTGTGTTTGTGCGCATACTACACATCATTAAATGAAACAATTTTATTGTTCTAATTTAGTTTTTTTCCGACGTTTCCAATACATTAAAGAGTTTATGGTCACAGTACAGATTGAGATTTTAAAAGTCCTAATGTTATAGAAACGAGGCTACTTTTTTAGTTATTCATTTTGGGTACAATCTCAAAAAGACCTTAAGATACTTTTAGCTCATTCTGAATACCGAAAAAAACGCGATAAAATCTAAATTACTGTAATTCCTAAAAAAAACAATTCACAAATCTTGTGACACTGTTAGAAAAATTTGATAAACTACCGGCACTTTTACCGTACACAATATAACTCCTTGTTAAAGTTCGAAAACCTTAATTTAACGACACGCCCGTTAAGCATATTCAACGGTACTGTAAAAGAATGTCGCCCTAGTAATTATCTCTAATATAATTAGTAATTTTTATCTCATTTTCTCACTTGGTAAAAGTGAGATAAAAATTACACGCACTTATAAAAGTGCGTTACACTCTGTGGCTTCGGTATACATGTAAATTTTATTGTAATCACACCGTAGAAGATTTATGTGCATGCTCTATATAATCATTGGTCATTTACCCACTCGCCTCTCTAAAAAAATCGTATAAATTGTGTGGTGAAATAAAACTGTTTCGTTTTGAAACATGACTTTAGATTTCAAAATCATATTCCGATTCAACAATTCGTTCATCGTTTTGACAATAAAAAACAAATATAGTTGATAAAAAAAGCTGCTCGTACCATAACATAGCATAATAGTGCGCGTTAGTGTCAAACATATTATATGAAAAAATCTAATGAGGCCTACCCTGTATTTTTTCATATATTTGCTCCGACTAAAATCGAATCCACAATTCGCGACTCCTAAGTAATTAGCTTCGCTCTACGCTAAACGAGTCATCGACTAATACTCTTGGATATTTGAAACCTTATATAGATATCACACATTATGCTTAAGATTCTTTTAATTTGACTAAGAACCAACGACATGTCTGAACATTTGTTAATAAGCCATAAAATATTTTTTTGACAATCAGTAAACTTTACTTTCCCTGATAAAAAATACAATATACCCGTATTTATTGCAGTCACAACGGATTCTTTAATAAACCGGTATACTCTTCGGTTATTGCGGGAAGACTAAATCATTAAAAGAAACAATACAAAGCATTATAATCGATCAATCGGACATTGGCGACCATCGGCGAACTTAATTAGTATCTCTTGTCAACCAACGTCGTGCACGGACTAAAGCAGAGTATGGAAGCGTGTTAAAAACTATTGGACGCAACTTTAGCATTAGTGAATGAGTTCGCGACAAATACCGCTAATGGGCGACTCCGTATTAATGTGATTTTTTTCTAAGTCGATCGATCCAATAACCTCAAAGGAGTTTGATGATAAAAACGAACCTCGTTGGACGAGGCGCTTCGTTAGCACATTTATTAAGAGATGAAAGACGCGCGGAATGTTCCGAGAGATATGGACGAGGAAAAAACCGATCGGGCGCATCATCCCGTGCGAAACTCAATGAAAATGACTTTGGTGTGCTCAATGGGAACGCGTTGGAGATTATATATTGCATCCGCTGTTCTACCAGCTTTCCTGAGGTGAAATGAAGTGTATTAACAGCACCGTCGCTTTAGATTTTCAATTTAAGCAATCGTGGATAAATCCACCCACCAGGTTTTTTTAAAAAGCAGGGTAAAAATAGAAAGCACTTTTATAGCTTTTCCTGTCTATCGTTGAGAGCTAAGGACATTAAAGTTGGTTGTACAAGCACAGAATAATTCCAAATAGGATTTAATAATTTCCGATGTTATGCCAGATATTATTATTGGATAGTAAATTCTGGCATAACATGAGAAACTGCTGATTTTCAGTTATAACCATGTTCTAGAGAATACAGAAAAGACTTTTAAAAGAAATAAGCTCAGTGATCAAAGAAGATAAATAAAGAAATTTAATCTAATGAAAACAGGTCTTTATTAATTATTGCTAAGAGAAATCTTAATCACGTCAGCTTTCAGAGAAATGAAATCGGTCCATTCGTTTTTGGCCACGATGCCACAATCAGAAATGTAAAACTTATAACACCCTTTTTGCGTCGGTGGTTAAAAAGGGGATGGGCCCAAGTGATCTACGTCGAGTCAGAGTTCCATATCAGTTTATGAAAGATCCTATAGTGAGGAGCACGATTTATCACTGGAATAAGGTTTCTGACGGGTCGAGGGGTTCTGTTAATACCGCGGACGCAAATGGCTAAAGCCAACCACTGGGTATTATTGGAATGGGAAAGGGATCCCGGTCGATCACAAAAGAATTCCCAATTTCCGCAACGGTGTACCATAAAAATGAATGATGTCATACATGAAATAAAAGTGTATAAATGTGAAAAAACCTTTGAAAAATCTTAATCCTCAGAGTTAATCGACTTTGGACTTTATATAGATTAAAACGACAACAACGAGTATAAAAATTATCACCATTTTGGTGATTTTTGATCAAGTTGACACGGTGAATAAATATCCATTCATCCATCTGTTGTTCAGGTAAAGTTTCAAATAAGAATTTTATTTTTTATATGGACGTTCTTGGCCAAATTTGCACACGCCAGCAACAAAGTAACACTTTAAATTAATTAAAAAAACACGACATTAAACTTTTTTAAACCGACATTAAATTAATTATTTTTATAGGTCTCCACGACACAGTCATGCCTAGTGTGGAGACCGCCAGAAAACGGTTTCAATTATAGTTTTCCAGCATTAGACTAAAGCTAAATTCGTAATTTAATGTAACATTGCAACATTATATACCACGTCATACTGTAATAATAAACTTTTTCATTTCATTCATTTTCACACAAATTGAATAGTGCTTTTAACATACATTTTCTATTTGAACGAGTAGTTTCATAGTGTACCTTCGATGTTCGAGGCCGCTTGAGCCTTTCAAAAACCGATTGGCTATTTACGGAAATATTGAGTGATATCATACAAACAAAACCAGATGAATTCAGTATCTCTACCTCTTAAAAGTCAGTTAAAAATGAATATTCAAAGTCTCAAAATCTTTTAAAAATAATATAAACTAAAACTATAGCTGAACGTAAATAAAAATATTCCAACCAACAAGTGGACCTTATTATTTCCAAGGGAAATTTCAAAAACGAAATACATTCTTATCGAAATACTACAAATGTAATTATCGGACATCAAATATTATATTCTGCGCTCATTGCTGATAAAATTTCCGACTGACGTTATTAAATAAAAAGGAAGTAATGAAAATTAATGACAATACAAAAAGTAATCAGTGAAGTGCTTTTATAATGAACATCTGAACTAAAATATATTAATGTAACGCAATTAATTGATAATTAAAAGTTTTTAATGTTAAAGGAAATGTTAGTAGCGCTTAAATGTTGGTTAAACTATGTAATTTGTTGTGCCTTTATGTTCAACAGAGTTTAATTAATGTGCACAAGTGCACTGAATTCGAAATAATGGCCACCAACATCAATTTCTAGAGGACCCATATTCCCACTAGAAAGTATAGCTGTTCGCTTTACGGAAACGTGACTAGAGCAAGACTATATGTTCAGAACATGCATGCCTCCACCAGGATGCCATTTTGAGTAACTTACATCACTAATATTTTTATATGGACGGCATAAAGCGGAAATGTCTTATCTCGAAAATCTCCAAAATCAATGAAGTACTAAATTTAAAATATTCCAGTTAACTGTGACAAGTAAGGTTTAAAAAGAAAAATATTATATACATAAGAAAAATAGGTTACTAATTTCAACTTTCTACCGATTTAAATTTATGGGTTATGAATTGTTGAAATCGTTTTTTGGCTGTGTGTCCAACTCTACATGAGTTGGATTCGAGATACGACAAAATTGCTTTCTATCGTCGATATAGTCATTGAAATAATTATTTAATTGTTTATAAATCAATATTGTCCGATAGTTGTCTATTGACAGATTTAGAAAATCTTCATATGACGGTATTAAATCATGCAGTGTACAGGATAATCTTGAAAAGCTTGAATAGAAACAACAGACATCCTGACAATTTCGACTGATATCTCAAGAACTACTTAAATGAAGCTGTTATTCATCGATATAAGTACAATTACCATTCGTTCAAGTGTTTAGGTGACAGACATATAGACAGACACCATCGATCATAGAAGTGGATTGTAAATATCTGTATAAAACAGCGTGTTAATGATAAAATCGTTACATTCTAATCCAAGAATAACTCGATAAAATTATTACCCGTAAATCATTTCGTTAAACTTGTGATATACACAAAACTTTCAGTACGCGCAATAAATATTTCGCTGTCGGTATGAGCATCAGTTTTCCCGCCGAGCTGACGTCAAAGTATTTCATAGATAACATTTTTTTTTCATATTTCTAACCGGCAAAAAACGGTCAACGATTTTTTCCATCCTTCCATTTCGCTTGTTACCTGCATGCTCCGCAAGTGAATTTATCGCCCGCTGTAACGTTGGCGCAATTAAAAATTCTGCACTAATCACACTCCGATAAGAAAAGTTTTGCAAGTGGTTTATGTGAGTTTTAGCATCATTAAGGCAGATGGTTGCCGTAATTATTTTTGCGCAAAAATTATTTCCGAGCGACGCAATAGTGTGGTATAATTATCGAAGTTTCTTTGGAGTAATAAAGTGGAAGAGTAAAAGGGTATGTTTCAACATTAACGATTTTTCTCTTCATAAGCAAACTTATTTTTATTCATAGTGAATTTGTACACAAGTGCACTATGAAAAAGAAATAAATTTACTTTACAAGCAATTATTTGCTTGTGAAAGGAAGTGAAATCGTGACTGTAATAAAGATCATCGTAAATAACCAGTTGGGTATCTTCGGTAAGTGTAGACTGTAAATGCACGGATTTCGTAAGAATTGAGTATTTTTCAATTTATGTCTTTTAGATCACGCGGTATTAAATAATCACTTACTTGCCAAATAGCGGATGCCATAGGTGGTAAGATGATGGGTCGTGTGGATGCGGCGGTAGGTGCGGTGGAGGTTCGCCTAGTGGGGTCGTGCTCCCAACTTCAGGCTCGTCTCTCCTTCGGCCCATTGGTGCAGGAGTTGCTGTCGACCTTCTAGAAGTCGAAACGCCCGACGCAGCAGCGGCGCTCGGCTCGAGAAGATTCTGCAGCGATTTTACACTTATACGCGGCCGCGGCGACTCCTGGGAACTGGATGCACTTCTTTGGTGAGCTTGGAGCTCTGACTGCTTCACTGACTGGAGATAATTGTTGTTCGGGTAGAAAGGCGACGACGGGCTCTTCTGTTGGCTGGTCCTCGGCGATCTCTGACTACCGGCCAGCCCGGGATTGAAATACGGTATCTGTAAGCCGGGCAACGGTACATTCGGCCGGATGTTTGGAGGCATGCCCGGGTACATACCCTGCATGAACGGGTTGTGCGGAACAGAGCGCTGGTTGTTGTAATTATGGGCGATCGGGCTCGTCCGGGCCGACGAATGCGTTTTGCTTTGATGACTCTTTGTCGAATGCACATAGGGATTCTGAACATCACTCGCTTTCGAGAGTTCCTTCATTTGCGCCTCTAGAGAGGGCTTCGATCTTTGCGGGGCCGAGGAGGAGTTCGCTTGGTTCATCGCCTCCTGCCACATGGCGAATTGCAACCGATTGTCGTAGTCCATCGGCGGCATCACGGGGAAACCGGTCGGCCCCATGAATCTCGCAGACGGATTGAACATTTGCGATAGGTCGGAATAATTAGGCCCTGAGTATCCGGAGGAATTTAGAGCTTTGAGGAAATCCATGTTTTGCGAGCAAGCCGCCATAGCCTCTAGCTGGCTAAGATATGGCAGCCACAGCATCTGATTGAGCGCCGCGGAAGTAGCGGCATCTATGTCACCAGCCAAAGCGTCCATCGATGGTATCGGTTTCGGTTGATTTGTTTGATCCGGTTGGGGAGTGTTGGACTTTTCCCCACTGGAGCTGTTAACGGTTGCCAAATTTTTTGCCATTGCGACCTTGGGTTCCTTCGACTTTGGCGACGGCAATTTTTTTTGGTCGTTCTCTAAAATCGTCTCCAACTGTGATAAAGAAACGACTAGAATGTCCGGATCTTGTAAAATGGCCGGAAAAGCGAAGGCTTCGGGCAACCTCAATTCGGGCCTCTGTATTAATAGCGACGGTATTTCCCTACCCGGCGCGGCCAGGATGGCGTTGAGTTTATTTTTAGGGACTAATAAGGGATCTGGAATGTTAAACTCGGTGCTAGTTTTCAAAATGTGCAATTGCTTCAACGGTGACGTCTCATCGATGTTTTTATGTGCGGACCTCTCGGGTTTTTTTGTTTTGGGATCGGGCATTTGATCTTCACTGCATTTATTGAACACTTTCGTTATTTTCACTAAATCCTCGTTGGTTTCTCTTTTTATTTTCTTTTCTTGGGGCTCCCCGAACTCTTTATGCAGCTTTCGCATTTCGTCGGAGCAACTGGACACCGTCGGGCTGGCGGATTTTCTGTGTTTACCCAAATTGAGCGGCTCGCATTGCTGCTTTGTGATAGTCACCTCGGAAGTGTACATTTTGGGCGAAGGCGACGAAAGAAGCGTTTCCAAAAATAGTGTTTGTTTACTTTTGGTCAGTGGCATTGTAAATATTTCGGGTGATGATGGTATCGCCGGTATGCCGCTTGGTTGCGGCGACTGCATCGCATCGGACTCTCTAGAGGGCGCACGCGGCAGGTCCGTCCTTCTTGGCGACGCGTGTGGTGTGGGCAAACGACGATGCACGCTTAAGTCTTTCGGTTGCTCGTCACTCTTATCCGACATGTTATCCTCTAGCGTGTTAGACATATCTGCGTCGCTCGCAACTAACGCCGGGCTCAATTTCTTCTCCGCGCTCTTTATGCTCAAATCGGTGGGCATTTCATCATTACTCGATATGTCCTCAAGCTCTGGTAATTTGATACACTCATTGACGTCAACCTCCGGCGCAATCGCCTCTTCATTGCTCGGTTGTTCGTCGGTCAAACTCTTTTCTTCTATGTGGTCAATAATATCTGCGTCGTTATGATTGCTGGGCGCATCACTGGGCAATCGAAGTTCACTGTGGTCAGAGTAGGTGGGTTCTGGTAGATGTGGTTGCTGTTCTTCAAAACCTTTCTCAATATAAGTCTCATTAGGATCAGGTACAGGTTCAGTATACATTACGTCGTTAGATGCAATATCATTCTCTAGCCTCTTCTCGGCATCATGATCAAATTCTATGTGATTTGCATCACTCGTTTCTTGCATTTCGGTGCTGGCGGGGAGCGTTTCCATAGAGCATTCTGCTCGTTCTTCGGAGGTGAACACCTCGTTTGATATAAAGTCCTGATCGACCGTTTGTCGATGTTCTTGTTGAGGCATATGGTCGCCTATATGGTGAAGGTGTAGTAAGCCTTGTGCAGCGGTGATACTGCTTCGGCCTGGCGACTCGAGCGACTGCTCAAGGCGGTCAATGATGTCGGCAACCGGTCCACTTCCGAGTAACATGTCCTCCTCCTCCTCAACATAATCACTAGTACCATGAACGAGATGCGCTAATTTATCCAACGCTTGACCTAGGATTTGATTATCCTCACACCCCTTTTCGACGAGCGACTCGAGTAGCGCTTCGTCGTGGGGGCCTCCCAGCTCCGGGAGGTAGTGCGCTTCGCTGATGGTCTCGAAGAGGTCCTTGTGTGCCACAATGTCGTTGGGGAACGAGTCGTCGGTGCGTTCGCCGGGCGCCGGCGCCTTGCGCTCGTAGAACATCTCCTCGGGCGGTTTCGGTTCGCCGAGCTCGAACGACATGACGTCGCGCCCAACCTCCTCGGGGGGCAGGAAGCCGTCGAGCTCCAGAAGGCGCTCCTCGCGCTGCTGGTTGAACTCCAGCTCGGCGACCGCGAGGAGGTTGTCGAGCGGCGTGGGCGTAGGCGGCGGCGCCCGGGACACCGCGATCGTGTGCGACGGGATGTGGGTCTCCAGGTCGGGGGACAGCTGCCACGTGGGGGCAGCGGCGGCGGCGGTAGGAGAACGGGCACGCCGGCGCGAGCGAGCGTAGCGTCGGCGCCCGCGCCGATCGCGGCGGTCACGCGCCGGCGGCTGCGGCGGCGGCGCCGGGACGCGAATCGAGTTGTAGATCTCGGTGCGCGGGATAACGCGCCAACCGTCGGCGGTGCGCGCTATGCGGATGCGGTTACGCGGGTCGTAGTCCTCGCAGTGGACCTCTTGCACGGTGCCGTCGAGCTGGCGCGCCCAGAGGAAGACGGGCCGAAGGCGCGGGGCGGGGGTCGCCGGCGCGGGGGGTGGCGTTTGGTCAGCGGCGCTGGCGCTTTGGTTGCGCGCGCGGCGCGGCTCCGCGGGGCGGGGGACGCGGTATGGCGGCACGCTGCGGCTGCGCGCGGCATCGAGGCGGGCGAGGCGGGCGGCGCGAGGCTCGCCGCCGCCGCCGGGCGCACGCGGAGACACTCCGGCCGCCGCACGACCACTCTCAGGCGACGACCGCGCGGACGCGGCCCCGAGGCGGACTGGCGGCCGGCGGCTCGCCCCGCCCCCCGCCCCCCCCCCCCCCCCCCCCCCCCCCCCCCCCCCCCCGCCGCCTTCGGGGCAGCCGGAGCTGGAGACGGTCGTAAAGCGACCGCGTTTACCGAGGGCGCCGGTTTGATGA
>DWHQ01001361.1:0-10980 GCA_018247955.1 Eurytides marcellus marcellus | reverse complement strand
CATAGTACAGGCTCTGCCTAGTTTGGGATCAGATGGCAATGTGTGAGATGTCCCATGATATTATTATTATATTATATGTTAATTTATATTTGAACTATTTACATGTGAATCATATTTTTATCTAAATTAAATTTTTCAATATAGAAACTACTTACGCAGATATTATTTTAACATATAGCCCGTTTTTATACATAAAGACCTAACGTTAGTCTGTTGTCGTGTCATATATTTATATACAGGGTGTAACAAAAAGGGTCTATTAACCCAAATGGACCGAATATTGTGTGTAAGTACATTTTCAGATCAAAAATAAAAAAGTTGAAAAACAATTCATCCTGTAAAAATGCAACGTTATCAATTCCACACTGACATTATTGTGTCACATCACTTAAGAGTTCACATATGGGTAAAATTAAAATGAGTTGATATACTGCTGGATAGAGAGCACAGATGGAACTTAGCTAACTAATAATGAGGTGAGTAAAAATTAATGTCGTGACTAGGAAATAACTAGTGTCTTACTAGCAATTGTTTTACTATTAAATCTGCCAAATTTTACCTAAAATACCAATAATAATTTTTATGATGATTGCTGTAAAATGTAATAATAATTAAAGGAAAGGTCTGTGAAATTATTAAAAGCGTAAAATATTTCAATTTAACAGTATTTAAGAAAACTTTGAAAGTTTATTTTAATCTTTAGGGCAATGAGTCCTTTTTACCTTGCGGTTCACTCTAACATTTATCCATAAAGAAATGTTTTAAGAAAGTGTTGTGATAAACTACAGCCATTTTTTTAATTTAAATGCGTACCAGGGCAGCATACCAGGCGTACAAAAGTTTGAGCCATGCGCCTTATTAGGGTCCATTTTCTATAAAAACTATGGCATAAAACCATTTTTCTTCGGCTTTTGACATTGACAATTTTCCAGTGGGATTACTCACCTAATACTTTTGCCAATACGCGGTTTCCTAAGATCATATATGATCTTAAAAACATTCTGACAGGTAGATATTTTGAACATTAGATGTCAGTATTGCAAAGATCACAGTTCATCTTTCCCTTTGTTCTGTCTAACAGGTAAATAAATTGGTAAAGAAAAACATATACAAAAACAAATGTATTAAAATTTAAAAATTCCTCATTTAAAACAATATTCATTAACACAGTTGCTTTCCTTTCGGCTTAATATACCCTTTTTGTTATACGCGGTATATTTAAGATAAAGAAACAGTTATGCATCGATATAAATTTCATTGATATACCTTCAGTCGTTTTCAACTTTTCAGGTACCAATCACACAGAATATTTCTGACAATATGGTGGTACCATCCCAGGTGGATTCATTAAATGGAGGAGAGGAGAAAGAAGAGAGAGACAGAGGATGGATGCAGAGGTGCCGGCCACCTCACTCACCGGACGAAACACGGAAGCATAAACACTCCCATTTTACGCCGATTTTCTGTGAGTTCGTGGTACTTATCTGATTCGAGCCGGCCCTTTCAGCAGCGGGAACAGCTGCGTGGCTACCACCGTAAAAACCTCCTTTGTAAATTGAAAAACCTTTTTTGTGGAATTTGGTAGTAAGACGAGCAAGTCAGGCGCCTAATGTTAAGCGACTTGCTCATAGCAGTACAGTGTCGCAGATAAACTCAGCGTAGCCGACTTTGCAACAAGGAGAGTAAGATAATTGACAGATGTTAATACAGCTAAACTCATTTATTTCAGTTAATTCCATAGTGTTATTTTAAAGTTATGAAGAATCATAACTATAAAATAAGCTTAAAATGCTTAAAGACGACATTGCTACAAAACTTATTCTTATTAATTGCCTTTCATGCACAGTACGGTCGAGATTGGAGAAAAGACGGCCCGCAGTGAGTTATTCTTCTATCAGGGGTTCTCGGTTGCAGACTGTCGGAAGTTTGTTTGTTCGGAGTCGGTGTATAAAGCGACGTCGAAGAGATTAGTTTGTTAAAGAGTAAATTGTAGAAATCTGCTCTAAAAAGTTACGAAGCGGATAGCTCGAAATGTTTTTATCCCATCAACTTATTCACTATACGCGTAAAGTGAAGGTTGTGGTTAACTCATCACGTTCCAAGGGTATTCAACGAAGGTCTCGATAATGTAGACGATATTGAAATTGTAGATCCAGCCTATATCGCGTCACATTGACCTAATAGGAAGAAAAGAAACGCAAGTTACGTAAAATTATTGGCATGGTGTAACACGTACGAGTTTTGTGTTCAATTTGGTGTGTCTTACGCGTAAATATTCAATGCGCGCTACGTGATACTAGACTCGTGATGGCTTAGTGGCTGGACATAAATTTCGCATTTTAATTTCAAAGCACGCTACGACCATTACTCGTTCTGTTAACGTTATTGTTATGATCTTTTGAAATTTTCATTTGAAGAGCATGCTTACAGTTTGCTTTTATTTTTGATGTAGTAGTCTTTCGCCATGAAATATAACAGTTTATTGAGTGTGTTCAGCATTTGAACAAAACTCTTGATGTAAAAAAAATTACTGGTATGAATAAAACGGTGTCGAAGCATTTTTTATAGAAAATTATTGGATTGATATCAAGCAAGGTTCACTTCGCCGTCTATCGATAAAGTGTTGTAAACTTATAATTGTGATTTGCCTATTAAATGTGTACTATTATGAAGGTATGTACCAAAAAAGGAAAAATAAAAGTCAGTCAGTCGTTAGAATCTGTCTACGTGTCTCATTTATCACAAAATTATACGCAAAGAGAGTAAGCACCTTGCTTGTTTTACTTCAATGATACACTAATTTGATGCGATAAAATAGTCTAAACATAGTTGTCACCTGACTTGAAATTTATTAGTAAACAAGTTAATGAATGGTAAACAAAGAGAAAAAACCTACGAAAAATACACGATACGGCACCTTGACAGCACAAAAACTTAACAGTTTTCATATTTTTCCACACAATTAAGCTATAAGCGTTGTACAAATGAGAATATACGAATGCTGTTTTTTTTTCGTCTGTAATTAATTGTTTTTTATCTCGTTAATATATTTTTGTTTACTTCACTCAAATGCGACAACGACTTTAATCTAAATTTATCCAAATGTCAAGCGAGAGTCTTTTCAGAGAGACACGCGGCCATCGACTGCTCATACAGGATTGTTTATGTTTTTCCCGGGATATTCCAGGTGACGTCTTTCCGTCCAAACCGAGTTGTGTCCAAGCCAAACATCTGGGCAAACGCTTTGTATGTCATCGTAAAACGCATCTGATTGTAATAGTAAAATAATAACATAATAATATATCGCTTTATAAATCAGCCGAATGGTGAATGGAAAAAATTATCAACGCTGGACCTATTTCAAAGAAATTCTTATATTTAATGTTTTGCTTAGGTTCTGTATGATAATTTTAATAATCGGGTAAAAGATTATTTAAATACCCACCAGTGAATCTGATTCAATAGTGTTTCAAAACTTGTGTTATCAGTTAATGAAATGAAGAAACATTCAATAGCAAAAACCAGTAATGCTTTAGAGTCATTCAACGTAGTTATTAGTTCCATAATTAAACAGGGCGTTAAGAGCCCTGATTTAAATTTTTCAACTATTGTCATTTACTTAAATTGTATTCATATTGTTCAAAAGCCGGCACACTAAGCTTCGAATTTAGTTGTCGTGTTTGGATAAATATTCACCTGTTTCAACTGCCTCTGCTACGCAAATACCGCTCTTGAGTTTCGGTTAATATTAATTTTCATTCTGAGATTTTGTTCTAAATAATTTAACTTATAAATTACATCCTAAATTCAGCTTTCGTTCATATTTCATAAATAGTTTGAAAATTGGCAAATACGTGGTCGTTAATCCAATAAAAAATGATTTAGTAACTAAATTATGTATCTCTCTATCTTATGACAAATGCGATTTCAAAACAAACAATGAATAATTTTATGCCGCCATTTCCTATACTTGAGACTCCAAAAGTTTGGAAAACGGTTAGTTGGTTCTATAACACAGGATATCATTACTAGGTTTTGACGAATTTTTTCCTTCATCTACATTTCGTCATTTATACATTTCGTTCTCATCGTTTTTTCTTCTTACGACACTCAAGAGTTCAATAAAATAAAAAATTGAGAATTTTAGTTTGCGCGCGTGTAAAATATTAAATAGTAACGTTGCTTATTTGGCCCAAGGGAACTACCATGAGCGTTAAGATGTATAAAATGAAAGTACTTTGACGAATTTATTACACACGTAAATTGAAAGTCATAATTTTGTAAACATAGTTTAATTTTATAATGTGAGACAGTTACATAAATAGAAGAAATAAAGGTAAGGTGCTTTTCGCAGTTTCATTTGTATCGGTAATGAAATGTACTTAAGTCACTTATGTGTCAGATAAATAAACTAATAAACAAATTTAAATCGAAGGTGACCTACAGGTTGTTCATGTGAAAAATATGCGGGGATCAATGAATTGATGATGTTATTTTGCAGCTCGGTTGGGGTTTTATGGACTGATTACGTGATTACCTGATAAGTAATGTATTTTTTATGCCATCGGGCTACATAGAGTTCTTGTAGCTGCGCGAACTTTTTAACCGACTTCGAAAAAGAAGGACATCGTCTTATTTTAAATTACGAAATATATCCGTCAACTGTCGACCTATTTCGATGATGCTACTTTTATTGTAAAGGTTTTATATCATGATGGTCTAATAGAAACTTCACTGTTATTGAATCTATAAATTCCAAGTTGTTTTATAAAAAAAAATATTATACTGTATAGTTACTGTTATAGTTAGTTGATTTCTGTTAGATTGGCCGCTATTATCTAAGTCCCGGTATACGGCGGAAATTACACCTGCTTTCGTAACAGTGCTGATGGTTATGTTCTTGTTTGTAATCTGTAAATGTGTAAACTATTGTGTGGCAGCGTGAAGGGCATAATTTCTGGGTATAGAATATAACTTCTTAAAATTTTGGTCGACGACCGCAACGCAAGGCCAGGAAGGCTTTGTATGTCAAGGAAGGTCTGTATTATTATGGGCAGGAGTGACATTTCCCATCAGGCGCACGACTTTGTCATTTAATATGCTAAAAATGCTGCCGTTGATGATAACTTGTGGTAATTATTACTGCGTTTTTTAGTTCTTTTTCACTCCATCAATGAATTCCAAGTACTATGAATCATCGTAATATGTGAATCAGCATTGCTTTCAATACTCAAGCGATTGAAATGATTTCATGCATTAGAATTATTTCGGTCCGGTTCGCTGTAAACCGAGTATTTAAGCAGCTTGAGTCACATGCCAAACTTTCGCATAATCGCTCCTTTATAATTCTACATAACTTATCTCCGTATATCTCGAGACTAATTTATAATCAGTTGGAGTATGACGAAAATTGAAAAAGGTACAGCCTACTCGTCACTTATATGCCGGCGATGAATAAGATTTTTTAAGAGATAAAATAACGAGATGAGAAAGTCTAAGACATTAGAAAATTTAACACATTATATCTCCACGCCCAGTAACTATGCTGGCAATATTGCCCTTCACACCGGAACACAATAGTAGTAACACAGTACTGCTTGGCGGTAGAATAACTGGCAATAGTACCACTACCACCCCGGGCGGACTCTGTAAAGGTGTACTACCAGTCCTATCAGTCCTTTCGATAGTGCTTATACCTTCAGACGGTAGTCACTTATCATTAGGTGAGTTACAGAATAGAAATAAGACTTCATTTCCTTACAATAGACTTATTATCCTCTCCCGATTTTCTCTTCGTATAGTATCTTCCGTTGCAATAGATAATGGATTAATACGAAATTTATTAGTGTCTCTGCCTGCCGTTTTTCTAATACCCTCCCTCCCCGCCCTTGCTATTAATATGAATAAGAGCTATAATAGTTCTTGGCCTTTACCTTCTAAACCACAAAACAATAACTTTGCCTATATAAGGTTGAGATAATAACTGACCCTTATATATTTATGTATTCATGGACTTCACTGAAACAATAATATCGTTTTTGAATTATATCACTTTGATTCAATTAATTTTCACTCGAAATGGGCTGTTGTTTTATCGCGTCCTTTGAAGATTCAATTTGAACTTGTCATTTAAATCTCTAGCCTATTGCTTTCAGCGATTAGAATTAAATTCTAGCAATATCTATTATTTACATTTCGAGATTTGTGCGTTAAATTAACTAAACGCTTTTCTATTATATCATTTGCATTTCAGAAGTGTAATAAATATTCGATAGAAAATTAAAATAAAATTTTTTGTGGTACACTTTCGAGCTAAATTTGCCTTTAATTTTTTATTGAGGTTGAATAACGACACGGTCTAGCTAGAAAAAGAGTAATGCTTATGCAGCAGTGGCGTGGTAAGTAAAGTATACTTCGGCTTTTAGTCTAGTAAATACGAGTATTGTCGAGGTTTGTTCTAATGAAATTTGTCAATCTAACTGTAGGTGCGTAGTTGCAGATGCGCAAGTGTTATTGAGAATTCGAATAGTCATTTCGCGATATAGTGTACTCGAGATTCAACGATCAGCTGTTTATCGGTACTACCGTACGGAGTTCGCTCACCCACAGTCCCACATGCCTGTTTCATGCGAGCCGATGACACCATTCCGCAAGCGATCGGCTCCAGGCTAAAAATACGCCCGTGAATGAATGAATCCCGCCAATTCCCGAACAATTCCGAGAGCGTCGGTGGAAAATTTCACATCCGGCGCACTCAATGCTTGAGGGCTCGTGGAAACCTTATCCGGATTCGATTCGGTGTAAATTTGATCTATTCGGTATCCGCCGTTGTCGTGTCGAGTGAGGTTGGGGAAAATGAAATTTCAACAAAATCTAATAAGTAACATTGAATAAACGCCGGTTGCGCGACGTACACGTGTCGCTTCATATAAAATATGTCAGATCTACACGCGGTGTATTGTGCACGAAGATATTGATGGCACACCGTATGTTTCTTGTGTTTTGAACGGACACATCTGTGTATTAGTGATGTTATGTGGTGACTTTAATGTCACACAATATGAAATTAAAGTCAACTTAGCTAAAGTTGAGTTTAATTTCATATTTTAATAATCTACTAATATATTTATTACCCTTATCCTACTTCAATCTTTATTCATCTGACGTCTTTATTTAATTCTGACTTAAAGAGAGACCTCAGTCCATATCGTCATATTGCGTAAGATTTAATATCTTGTACATTTTCATTAACCGCGTCTGTTTCAATATTTCGTGATAATTACACATCGGTGTAATTAAAGCCCGTTGTTATAAATCACTCCTAGACTAGTCTTGTATTGATTTAAACTGCGGGAAGAGTTGCTCCGTCGTTTCGGGACGGGGCGACGATACGGCGCTTCATATTTTAAATTATGTAACCGGAGGAAATATCTCTGATAATTTATTTAAAGTCTCAACGAAGACGCGTTGCGGAGCGCTCGGACAAATTACGCTAATTTATTTAAGCGATATTATTTCTAACGGGACGATCCTTGATAGTACTTGTAAGATGACTCGTGACATTTCTTATTTATTCCCTCTACTTTTTTAAATTATTCTTTATAACCGTAGCTAAGTCACTGGAATAAGAATTTTCAAGTAGAAGGCCGTTAGCGCCTTGAATTTCCATGAACGCAATTTTGTGAAGAACATTCGTTTTATTAAAATTTATTAAGTTGTAGCGATGTTTCTTTTTTTTTTTTGTAAATATAACTGGTAATTTTTTGTGCTTCTTTTGTTTAGTATCACTGTGTACCTTACACAGTTATGCTTGAATATTACTGCTATAGAGTAAAATAATAGAATAGAACGGGCAGTTTCATGTAAAAATTAAGCAGTAACGAAGTTGTCAGAGTTGTATGTTGACATTTTTATTATTTGGTAACTGTCCCAGCAGATGTTGTTGTACCCTTTTCGTTAAATGTCTCGAAAATAATTAACAACTGACTGAGATAAAATATAATTCAGTTTTTAAGTTCAAGGAAACCGTACTTTATCGACATATTTTTTTTATGACATTCGTTCAGCCGTTCTCAAGTTTTAAGTTAACAAATATACTGACACTATTTCGACGTCTATGATATTGTTGTATTGGTAGTATATAGTATTGTATATTATCGTAACAGTTAATAAAATAATGTAAGGTAAGTTCATTTACTAAAGAGAACCAATATAAAAGAACTTATTACAAGGTAGACGTGTGGGGGATATTATTGCAAGTTACACTAACGTATGATGTCAAGGAAAATGATAACTGCTTTAGGTAACGCCGGGACATAAGAACGAACGTGAGCTAGGTTTATTAGTGCCGCGGAATACTAATGGCAACGGCCTTAGTCCTCATGCGGTATATTCCAACTTCTTGGTACTTTTCTCGCGCACGGAATGAGCAATACTATTACGAAACACGTCTGATCTCCGTAGAAAGATTATCAGCAATTGGAAAAATTGTCTGTCTATTTTAAACCTCTTTTTGATCTAGGTGTAATTATCGTTGACTACATGATTAACTCCAATAGTAAAAATCCTGGAAAAAATTGATTTTAGTAATATATGATTTTGTATTACAACTATAAACGTTTATTTGTTATAAAGAAATAGGGTAAAGTTGCAATAGCAAACCTTTACTGAGGCAGGAAGGTTTTAACACTCTTTGTAAATAGATATATATAGTTTTAATGTTTATATATAGACCTTGTTTTTGTAGAGTCGTAGACAAACAATAAAAAAAACACGAACTAATTTTAATATATACGAATGTCTTTAATGTAAAATCTATTCTGATTCATGACAAAACGGACTGGCTTTGGAATTTATCGTCTTATCATTAATGCAATCCCTGCTAAAGCAGTAATCCATTTCTGATAGAGATCGTTTCCAAGCTTGGCGCGATTCTTGGCATATGATATACGATCTTCCCACTGTCAACATTGCCAACGCTGTTACGGCCTGAGGTAGTTCCCCCTCCGCCATTCTTGGCAGTATATTTAGTGTTTCCACTGCAGTGGAAAATTAAAAAAAAAAAAAAAAAGAAAAGTAAACTTACACATTATCCTAGGTTGCTGAAGTTTGACCTATATTAAAAACCTAGATTCGTCTGATTTAGCTGCCGTATTCTTGGCATGCATTGGGCGAAATAGAATAATTTAAAGAAATTTTTGGCGTACCATATGTATTTCATTGTTTATTCCATTTCAGAAAAGCTATGCTAGAATTTCGCATAATAAATAATAAGCAGCTTTATGTACGATTGGCGTTTTTAATGCTAAAAAAGCATTTATATAGTATTCAAGTAGAGTATTAATAAGAACGTTTATTGCTTCAACATGTTTATCTATTCGGGATATTTAACCATCTCACGAAACGTTATTTATTCTTTGCATTTTATTACCTCAACTGTACAAGTGAACCTTTGTAAGTGACAATGGCTCATAAGTAAACTTATTGATTTCTTGTAATTGCGTGAATATTGCGCGTTTTTAAGTAATGAAAGACTTTTACGAGTTTATTTGCTTTTATTTTATATTTTAATTTGACGAACTTTTCGGTACTTAACAGACTTCATGATTATGGGACGGATTGAGATGTTACATCGTCAATCCCAATTATTTAACATTATGTATTTATTTCAACAATTATTGTTGACTCTTATGGAAGGTCGCTTTGTAACGTATATTTTGACCGAGTATATTTTAATTATGTCAATCTATATATATCTATATCCCGTGGCTGTGTATAATACGCAGTATTCGACACAGTATAAGTTTAAATTTTAATTTAGCGTTGTATATAAATAATAAAATACTTTCATTAAATATTAATAAATGTGTAAACACAGTACAGATTGTTTACGCTTGTTAATACGCTATATACTCTAATCTTAGAGACTATATATGTGTATTGGATATAAGTAAGTAGGTAATACGGTTTGTAAATATTTACATATTATAACAGTGTATCACACTATCCATTTAGAAGGATTATAATCTGTCCAAGTGGATTAATACCTAGGATCCCTGTACATAACAAGCTGCTATAAAGCAAATAGAATTAATTGAATGAAATTGATATTGGTTCATTAAATAGTAAAATGCGTTCATCCTTTTAACCAGTGTGTGAAAAAAAAAATGAAAATAAATTACAATAAAATTACAATATAGTTTTAGATAATATTAAATCTTAAATTACAATATAGTTTTAGATAATAAACCCACTAGCCATGTAAAGCCTTTTTATGGAGTATGAAACACACGAGTAAGCGAATCACCAGATGGTAAGTGATCACTGCTGCCTATAGACAAACATTTGCAACATCAAAGGAGTTGTAAATACGTTTATACGTTGCCAGCCTTCAAGGTGGGAATTTTTGGGAGGGAAGGGGAAAGGGCCATCTCATTCACCGGACGAAACGTGGAAGAACAAAGACATTCACTTCGATTTTCTGTTAGGTTGTGGTACTTACCTGGTTCGAGCCGGCCCATTCAGCTGCAGCTGATCATAAGACTGTTTCGCAGAATCTGGCTAGGAAAGAACGACACATTTTCCAATTATATTGCAAAGCAGTAGTGTTATTGCGCTGCGCATTATTGTTCCAGTAATTTGCAGTGTAATATTTTCAGTGAAATTACTAGGCACACAGATACACCGTCTTATATTTAGATCTTCATAATCAATTATAGGTCAAATAGGCATCTGCTCAAGCACAGGCTTGATTTTAAAAGGGAGAAAATTCTTTGAACGGTAGGGAGAACGCAAGGACGAAAAGGCTTTACGACTGACTTCTTTGACTTGTACTCCCCAATTAATTGAGTACAGGTTTTCAGTATAGGTTTTTTAATTGACTTTGCAAATGGAATAACTTTATTGTCGTATAGTATACAGGCGGTCAGGCCATTAAAGTCTTTTATAGCTAACAATCCCACTAACATAGCTTGACATTTT
>DWHQ01001360.1:0-10980 GCA_018247955.1 Eurytides marcellus marcellus | reverse complement strand
GAAGTGAGAACGGAAGCTAAAGCATTAATAAAAATGGAGAAGAGAAGAGGTGAAAGAATGCTTCCCTGAGGAACGCCCACAGGTTCGCACCAATCAGAAAAATCGTTTTCGTGGCGGACACACTGCGAACCTTGGGGGGCCCTCCAAGATAATACCTAAACCAAGAGATAGTAAGCGAGATGTTTGCCCATAAGTGGGATATATGTATAGTTTGTTTCTTGACTTCTATTTTACAATAAACTCAACGTGCCAGATTGCTGATGATAAATTCTTGAGGAGCATAATATAGATAAAAATACTGTTGACGTAATCAAAGATTTCTTAAAATCAAATTAATTAAAGGCAGTTTTTTTTCCTGTAAATAAAACGTCACATGATGAAATATTTTGCTACATTATATAACATAAGAAAATTTAGGTGAAAGCTGTCAAAATTTCCCATTAACAAGTTGACTGCGAAGATATTTTACTTTAATTATTTACGGCTGGTAGTACGAGTACTATTCAAAACATATCAAATGAAATACTAATTACTTCTTTTCATTCCCTGTGGGCTGATAGTAAACTAAGTAAAAAACGGCGGTCAAACTAGAGGTCAGCCATCAGCGCGAAATATAATATAGTGCACAAGCATTTCCGCCGACTCACGTGCACTCACTCTTCCTTTCCGCTCGTAGCCCTATGGGACGGATATCAGACACGACTGATACCATCAGATCTCAGGCGCAGAGGCCGACCGAAAAATTAATCGGACCTCTTATGAACGATTCCTCCAAGCCACCGCTAGATGGCGTCGTCAAGAAGCCGGGACTGACTTTTTACATGCCCATCCGACGCATGGATCATCTTATTTTTCAGGCAATCGGGTGATCAGCCTGTTATGCCCTAATCCAACTAAGAAATAACAACACAGAGTCATTGTCCTACGCGGGATTCGAACCCACGATCTCCGATTTGTAACCACTAAGCCACAGAGGAAGTTATTAGGCTACTATAATTATAGGACACTGTACCTTAATTCTTTCAGCCCACTCGTTCTCCATTTGAGATATAATATCTAAGCATGCGTCACACATTTTTCTTATTTCAACATTCTTGTCCTGCATCAAGTCTATAAGGTAAGCCGGTGCCTCTGAAACATATTTATATTTTTTATTTATTTAAATTTGTCGAAACTAAATTTGATGAGTTAATGATACTACAGTATGTCTAATAATACTGGAACTGTTGATTTCAACGATACTACATAATTTTTATTTGCGGAGCAAAAGATACATTTAATATAACACTTTTATTATCAATCCTTATTAAAATTTGTTTTTAACGTTAATATTTTTTTTTATTGAAACTAATTTATGGATTTTATCGCGTTTTATATGATTGTAAATTCACAGTGTTTCGATGCCATGGGCTCATGGTGCGTTGATCGACAAACGCAAATGATCGCCAAAATAAATATTAAAAGTTCTGTGGGTACCCGGAGAAACGACATTCGAACATGAATTATCCTCCATAAGACCAATAAAAAATACGGAATGCAATAATTGAACATTTTATAACCTTTAGATTTGTTTAAATATTCGTATTGAATTTTTTTTTTTCTGGAGAATTGAAATAAAATCCCAAAAGAAAAACACTACTAAATTTTAATCGCAAATTCAACCGTCTTAACCGTCTTACATCTGAATTTCGACTCACGTCATTCCTCTGCTCCACTCATTGCTCGTTCATCTGCTCACTCATCATGCGTTCCTTTTCATTAATTATAATATAAACGTTTAAATTAACTTATTACATTCAGTCTGTGCCCTTAAAACCTCTGTACAGAGGAGGCCTGTGCCCTGCAGTGGGACGTATATAGGCTGTTACTTTTCTTTTTAACAGTCATCTGCCTAGTTTGGGAGCAGACAGCCGTGTGTGAGATATTTCTTGATATTTATTATTATTATCAAAAGGTGAATTCGGTGGTTTCCTGCATACCTCCTTTTCGATGAGCAGTCTGAGGATGTGAAGAGCGAGGGAGGCCAGTTGAGGGTGCAGGGTCAGGGCCTGCAGGACGCTGCGCATCATCAGCACCGGGATGTCAGGCTCTTCGGCGAGCCGTTGCAATACCCCCGACAGCACCTGCCATCATGGTACCCAATTATCATGGTATACAATTATCTGTAGTTCGTACAAATGTTTGTCCCGAGTGGGAATCGAACCCACGACCTGCGACGCCGAAGCCAATAGTTTAGCATCTGCGCCAAACGGTCATCAACTTTCCGATTTGTTTATTGCCAAAATGAATATGTCATATCCAGTATAAGTTGACGTTGATGGAAAGTATGAATTGGAAAGAGACATTACTTCATCTACCTCGACTAGACAGTATCTATATAAAAACTAAGTTCTTAACTTTAATACTAATATATAACCTTATAACTCAAATTAAGAAACATTGAAGTATACCAAATATTTTAATAAAAACTACCGTTGGATATTGCTGATATATATAAGATATATACAAGCAAATAAAATCATTATCAGTTTTATTTTGTACAATAAACAACAATGCTCAAATTTATTCTTATTTATTCATTCTTTATTATAAACACCTTACACTAACTAAGGGATGACCAAGGGCGGACTTAACACCTGTAGGCATTCTCTCCCAACCAACCCGGGGGGTGGTGAAAAATGATGATAGGTGTATCGTTAGGACATTTTAATAAAGATAATGTAACAAAAGAGACCACTTAAAACAAAAAACAAAATAGAATATAGTAAAATAATATATAATAATTTGTTCCATTTACAGTTCAATAAGATCACTATAAATTTTATATAAAATGTACGTGTATGTATTAAAAAATTACCTCAGAGATTTTCATTTTATGGATATAATTTGAGAATAATGAATTTAATAAATATACCATGTACTACGATATGGCTTATTTAGAGGTTATATTTTTAAATTCATTGTATACTGCAATTGTGACATATAATTTTTAAGTGTTGGCAGAACACAACTTGAAACACACGTTTATTTAAAAATATAATTTTAATTTTTAACAACAAGTAAATGTTTTTGATTATACTGTAACACGTTTAACAATTTTGCAATTAAACAAAAAATTCTAGATTGGTATTAAAACGATAAAATTTGTCATTTTTGTTTTTTAGTTAGTTACCAGAACTTAAAACATTCATATAATTCACATTTTTCCAACCAGAGGATGAACACCGCACTTTTACACTGATAAAAAAAAATCGAAGCTGCCTTTCTCCAGCGTAGTGTCACCGCTGCGAGTTATGTGAAAGTTACAGTTATTTCTGGGTTGGGGCATCATAGTACTAGCTCCTTCCATTTGACCGTATCCAAAACAGAGCTGTCTGAATCGTTGACGACCAGGCAGGACCAGAATAACGCGCTAACCTCCAGATATCATCTATATCACCTGGATAGCTGGCAGTCCACCACCAACTTTTTGAATCGATTGTCGCTAGCAGTATTTCTGAACGACATTAGGTCCTTCAAGACTCTTCTTAAGATAGCAGTGTGCTCTCTAGCACACTCCTATCTTAAAGGCCGGCAACGCATTTGCAAGTCCCTTGATGTTGCAGATATCTTTGGGCGGCGGCGTTTGCTTACCATCAAGTAAGCCGCTTGCTCGTTTGCCTCCTAATCTCGGTAAAAAAATGACCAATGGAAATTTAAATACCTCGTTGATCGCGTTATCTAGAAACGTCACAGGCAATAAATTTCAAACACACTCGGCAAGACCCAGCCGCTTGTTGTTTGACTACACGTTACACGATAGCCCCAGTGATAAGCTCAATGTGGGGGCCAAAAATATTCCAGTCATCGTGGCATCCCGCTGGCGAGAGTAGCTCGCCAACAAAAAAAAATTGCATTTACAGGCTGCCATTTCAGTCGCCTTGTTTTTCTATCGCCGAAGAAACGGGAACATTGTGGCATTCAGATGACTTAAATATTTTATACTATTATTCCCGATCTCGCCTTATTAGGCCTTATCATTATTTTATTGAAGTGTCACCAAAAACTATTTATGGGAAAACCGGATTATCAATGTCCCTATTTATGGGAATCAATATGCAATGACATCATTAATTTTAAACTCATTGAAAATCTTCGTAATTAAAAACACCTGTATATCCTATCACTCGTTTCGCTCTTTTTATTGATAAAATTCTTACAAATTCTAAAGATAAATTCTAAAATTATCAAGTCGAAGAGGATGACAAAGAAAACTTTTGATTTATAATAGTGAAGATAAATAATAAAAAAGGTATATAATCGCTTTATATATTATTAGTAATCTTCTTGAACTACATGTTACAGCTTTGAGCCGTTGCTAAAACATAACTTGAATAATTTGATTTTAGCTATAATTGCCGATTAATTAATGAGGACAGACAAATTTAAATTATTAAGTTTATTATTATAAATGAAAATTAATATTTTTATACAATAAGGACTATTTCCGATGAATCGATATTTTTAGTTAAAATATGAACTGAAATCGTATATGGTAACCCTACCTTGTGCAAGCTTTTAATTTTCATAAAATAATCGGCCATTTTGTAATTGACCGTCCTACTGTGTGCACGGTTCTACGTAAGTGTAATTTAAATTTATTTTTTTTTTCTGCCCTTTTTCCAATATTTTTACACGTCTTCTAGTGTTATATTAATGTTTTTGGTATAAGCCGCAACTTTTTAGTAGACTTTCTTTTCCTAAATTCTAACCTTAACAACACGTGGTATTACATATTTTATGATGAAACAATTTTAACAATTCATTCGTGGTATCTACTATAGTGTTTTTCACTGTGATAGCCTTAAACGCGTCTGATTATCTTATATTTTAAAGTCCCATCCCCGCCAACGTTTCATAGAATTACATCTTAGCATTTTTGTGTTGTAGAATGGCGGACGCAGCTCCAGCCGGTGGACGTGGCGGATTTCGCGGTGGCTTTGGTTCTCGTGGTGGTGACAGGGGTCGCGGGGGTCCTCGTGGTCGAGGACGCGGTCGTGGACGCGGCCGTGGTCGCGGCAAGGAGGACCAAAAAGAATGGGTCCCCGTAACCAAACTTGGTCGCTTAGTGCGGGACAACAAAATAGACAAGCTCGAAAGCATTTATCTGTTCTCATTGCCCATCAAAGAATTCGAAATTATCGATTTCTTCCTCGGCACGTCATTAAACGATGAAGTGCTGAAAATCATGCCCGTACAAAAACAGACACGTGCCGGTCAACGCACCCGCTTCAAGGCTTTCGTTGCCATCGGCGACAACAATGGGCACATTGGGCTTGGCGTTAAGTGCAGCAAGGAAGTGGCAACCGCCATCCGAGGTGCTATCATTCTAGCCAAGCTGTCAGTTCTCCCTGTCCGCAGAGGGTACTGGGGCAACAAGATTGGAAAACCTCACACTGTGCCATGCAAGGTATTTACATTATCATATTTAATTAATCTACAACTAACAACAACTTAAATTTAATGATGAAAACCAAAACAACATTTCATTCGTGGTATCCTCTTGAGGTTCGTCCAATGAAGCTTTAATCGCGTCTGATTCTTATTCAAGAATAAAGCTCTATGAATACATGTGAAACACATAAATAAGTTGTTAAATTTTTCAGGTGACAGGAAAGTGTGGGTCGGTAACCGTCCGTCTCATCCCTGCGCCCCGTGGTACGGGCATCGTGTCTGCTCCAGTGCCTAAGAAACTGCTGCAGATGGCAGGTGTACAAGATTGCTATACTTCAGCTCGTGGGTCAACTGGTACTCTTGGCAATTTCGCCAAGGCCACCTATGCTGCTATTGCTAAGACATACGCCTACTTGACACCCGACTTGTGGAGAGACATTCCACTGACCAAGTCACCATATTCCGAACTTAAAGTTTAAACCTTACACAAAATAAAATTGTGAAATCTGATTTTTCATTTCTTTTAATCTACCTCCTGTTATATTGTACAGATTACCCAAACAGTGTAGTTTGTTTTCATTGGTTTAAAACTCTATACTTAAATTGCTGTCATTAGAATAAACTTTGTATGTCTACACCATCTTATAAGCAGTAATCAAGATTTAATTTTATTAGAACACTCCTACCTAGTTGCTTATTACTAAGCTTGTAATTTCTTATTTTAGTTTATAGCATTATTTAGGTCAATGTAAAATAAGTTAATATTCACTTGGTCAACTTTATTAAATATGAATCATATTTTATTAATAACTTCTAATATTTATTGAACAAATGTTGAATGAAAGAAAAAAGATCCTATTCATAGTATATAGTGTAAGATACTCTGTCTCTATCTTGATGTAATATCCACTATAGAAGTTAAATCACTTTTATTAACATTCCACTGTATGAACCCTCATCTCTGTGTTATCATACACAACAAATGGAAATGGCATATCTCCAAGACCATGGCATGCAGCCCCATACTGGCCATCTTTATTTAAAGCTATTACAGCTCCCATGAAATCTGGATAATGTGCAGCTATCCTTTTAATGGCTACTTGAGCAGCATTTATTGGTGTTGATCCACGACGCATTTCTTCCACAGCCAAAAAGCTGAAATTACAACCAAATATTTTCTTACACTTCTAAAAAATTATACATAATTTACATTTCAAATATCCCTACTGGATAACTATACTATATTTGTCAAAAAATCATAGATCACATGAAATATTCTTCATAAAGTTGAAAAATAATGAAACTGAACAGTAAAGCCTATGTGTATAGTAGTTTTATAAGGCAATGATCATCCATTATTATGAGGCAATAATGCAAGTCCATTATTTGCTGAATATTTTAATACATAAAAATCAGACAAACTAATGTTCTCCTTAAGACAATTTTGGCATTACAGAACTTGCAAATGCATTGCCAGCCTTTATAAGGCAGGGGAAGGAAGGAGATTTTCACTATTCAGTCACTGGATGCAGAAACAAAAACGCTTCCACTTTACGCTGATTTTACTTGAGGTTGTGGTACTTATCCAGTTCAAGCCAGCCAAATGGATATAACTTCAAACATGTAATATGAGTTGTACCTTGGTAAAAATCGTAACATTACATCCCCATCCCCAGTGGCAGTCGCAGCTCCAACTGTGTTGTCAGCATATGCACCGGAGCCTGGTATTGGGGAGTCCCCAACTCTTCTGTTAGTGAAATACATAAAATATGAATTGAGTTAAATTATTATTTTCATTCAGGTTTGCCTGTACACATAAGCTACTTATATTCCAAACTTCATTAAAATCCAACCAGTTCTTGTTATAGGTGGGATTTTATATATAAAATATTTTACATTGTGTCCATAGACTAGCATAGTTTTTTCACAGGATGGGTACCAAGGGTGCTGGAGCTTTTTTTGGGGATGACTAGAGAGAATTAATTTGTAATTTATTTGTAATAGATTTAAAAGAGGTAAGTAAAAATACATACATACCCAGGTATTTTAAATTTTGCACCATTGGTTGAAGTTCCTGCACCAATATCACCATATTTATCAATTGCCACCATGCCAATAGTGTCATGATTAAATTTGCCAACTTTCATCAATTGATCAACATTTTTAGATTTGACATACTTATCATAATGGTATGGCCCACACTGCTTACTGGGATCAGGTTTGACATTCTGTGATTAGATAAGAATACAACTGGAAATGTTTATCACATACTCAGAAATTATGCAATTGAAATGGAAACACAAATACCATTTTCAGAAAAAAACAGCAAAAATATCTTTTTGATACAGTTTCTATATCTGATCAAATTATACACTTGATTAGACTAATTTTTGCTTAAAAATAAATATTCCAATTGACATGACTTTTATATAAAAATCTTAGGTATATTACAACCCCTTGTATAAAGTAGTAGAAAATTTCACCCATAGAAAATCAAATTGTCAGTTACAATGTTCTTTTTTAAAGAACTTAATATATTGAATAAATTTATTACCATCCAAAAGTTTGGTTGGCAATTATTGTCATTTGCCCAAGTTTTCCAAAGCTTCTTAGATTCAAGAGTGGTTAATGACTCCTCAAGGTAACCCATTTGTACAGCAAATTGTGTAGCCTGACTGCCTACAAGGATGGAGTGCTTTGTATTTTCTAACACATGTCTTGCAACTCCAATGGCATTTTTTATTCTGCGAAGGGCAGCTACTGCACCCACTTTCATAGTTTTCCTGTAGTAAAATGTATTTTTTCACTTAATTGTTTATGTCTGATATTTACAAATTGAAAGATTTGTAGTTTGTTTTTGAATTCAGTTCAAATTTTAAAGTAATGTAAGTGATTTATATTCTAAATTTAATGGTAAATTTCTTAATGTTTATTATTTTATTTCTATTGTAGTTATCATCATGAAGAAGTCTTTAATTTTAAATAATTAAGTAATGCACCTTTATTTCTGTAATATTATAAAATTTCTTCTTAAAATTCACATATCATTTTTGCTAACATATCTGAGGCATAATTAATAGAATTACCCGTCCATTAAAAGAGCATCCAAAGTTGTCTCACCATCTTCATCTGGACTTCCTCCATAACCAACTGTTCCATCACACTGCTGCTCTTCACAGACTGAAGCACCCAATTGAACAGCATCTAGCGCTGTGCCTCCCGCCTTCAAGACTTTCCAAGCTGCAAAACAATTTATGAATACCCAGTCTATACAATTAGCTTTAAATAAGAATTTTTATTTACCGGCAGTTGTTGAATTTACAAAATTCCAAGTTGTTATCACTATAGGTCTATTAGGAATAGAGTTTATATCAGTTAATAAGAGAAAAAAGAGACATAGTAATAAATTATTCCTATACATTTTTATAAACAAATGTAGGTTAATTTTGTGACTTCTGTTGTTGATTGTATACTCGATTTATCTGGAATGGTATATTTTATTTATCAAATTGAACGTAAATGAAACATCGATGTTTTTGAAATAAAAAACTCATCGATGAAACGATTAGGGAATATCAATGGGAAATTTAGGGTATTTTTGATCCATTCTTAGATAGGCTTTTGATTTCTGGTAGTACCACAAAAATTTAGCTTGCAGTAATTTGAAATTAAACATCGGTAAGGCCATGCGTAAACTCTTGATGCTTAACTGGCTTCCTTCATAAAAACAATGATAATAGCAGACTTTAGCATCGCTCACTAATAGTTGAGCCGTTTGCTTTCAGATCTATAAAAATATGAAATCCAAGACTTCGTCCACTACAATAAGGCCTAAGATTGCCCCTCGAAGGGATGACCGAACGACCAGACGCGATATAACGGGTGCATATTGTTATGTGACCGGGCCGTGCAGGTGTCACCTTTACTGCTGCCATAGGCAGCTTTCCTTCGCGGCGCCTTTAAGCAGGTTCATCTTTTCCTCAAAAATGTGTACGTGTCGCCTGCAAATAATTTTGCTCATATTAGTACGTCATGGGGATCGCTTAATATGCTTATAGGGCATCGAAGGTGCACATTTTAAGGGTTGCGAAGTAAATTCAAAAAGCTTTATTCTGCTCCCGCTGTTGGGTGGCCCTACCACCTGCCGGCTAGAAGTGGGTATCACCCACTTCTAGCCGGCAGGGTAGGGTAAGGGTATCCCGCCTTAAAGGCCGACAAAGCATTTACAAATCCAAGGAGTTGTTAATATTTATGGGCAGTGACATATCCTACATACAATTGTAGTCTTTGGATAGTGGTGAACGCTTACCATCAGGTGAGTCGCTTACTCGATTACTTTCTACTCAATCAAAAAAAGTCACTAGACCTGCCTTAGTATATAAACATTATAAATGTCAGTTTGTGTGAATACTGGCATATATTTTTCTAATATCAAAAGTTTAATTAGGTTAAAACTTCTGACTAAGAAAAGACTTAAGACTTCAACTTTTAATAGTATAATAAAAAATATGAAAGATTTTTGCCGTGAACTGCCGAAAATAGTAAATATTGTCATAAAACATTTGTGTCGTGTTGCTTGATTACGGATACTATTTTCAAAATACTTTATTGACACCTTTTGAATTTCACCAAAATTACTGTATGATGAATGAAATAATTAATACTTCTTTCAGGAATTACACGCCCACCTAAATGGGTCTTTGAGTCGCGCTACATTGTTAAAATTACAAAGATATCATGCAGATAACGGGGCATCAGACAAGACTAACGCATTTTTTGACGAATTTTTAGTTGGTGCTGGTGATACCAGAAATTTATCAGAGTATTTTTTCAAAATTATTACTTCTGCTTTTAATATATGAGTACTGATATACATGTTTTCATTATGAACATTTAAAAACAACAATCGTTTTCAGTTGTTTCCAAGTATTTAGTATTGCACATGCCTTAACAAATACTCCTGAGACATTGAGACTGGCAACCACTTTAACACTAGAAGAATTTCAAAATGATGGCTGCTATTACATTGAACTAAGGAGTACTCCACGGGACACAACATCTATGACAAAGAAACAGTACATAGATACTATTGTAGGGGCTATGCAGTATGTATTACTTACAAATAATATTAATAAACAAGAAAGATGTTTCTATTTAAATTAAAAAACTCATTATATTCAAATAATAAATTGTCTATTTTAATATTTATTATTCTAATTACAGAACATCTTCAGTACATTTAAATATAATTTCTACCCTGATAATATCTATTAATAGAAGTAAAGGTGTCTCAGAAGCAAATGAAATAGTTGATATTGCAATAGAGTATCATAAAAAATTTCCAGATATTGTAGTGGGTATAGAACTTAGTGGTGATCCTAGTTTTGGAATGTTTGCAGATTTCATAAATATATTTAAAAAAGCGAGACACTCTGGCTTGAAAGTAATTCATTGTTAAATTTTTTACTTTTTTTTTAATAATTAAAATTTATTAATTCAAATTAATTTATAATTTGAAATTGAAGGTAACATTACATTGTGCTGAAA
>DWHQ01001359.1:0-10986 GCA_018247955.1 Eurytides marcellus marcellus | reverse complement strand
CTGTAGGATACAAGCGCAGCGCCACGCCATGCCAGCCAGGACCATGCAGTTTTGAACTCGTGTAGTTTACAAAATGATTTCTTGTATTTATGCGAATACTATACATTGTTAAAATGGAACTTATTTACGGATTTCATCGCGTTTAATTTGATTTTAAATTCTTGAACTTTCGAAAACATTACAAAATCCATGGAACAATCTAAGATTATTGATTTTCCAATATCATAGTCTAGCGGGGTTACCCTTGTAAATTTTAATTATTTATTTTGGTTTGATTGTGAAATTAAATCAAGATATCTCTCATACGGCGTGGATCAAATCAAATCCAAATATATTTATTCAAATAGGCCTTTACAAACACTTTTGAATCATCATTTTCCATCATCACCGGCTCGGAATGCAGTTTTGCTGAGAAGAGCCGGCGAGAAACTCAACAGTTGCTCTTTTAAAATAGTGTTACAATGTAACAGCTGTCCCACATATGAAGTAATCAACTTAATTCCATTTATATATCCGCATTTTGATCCACCAAAAACTCTTGAACGGTATATTGAGATTTATGCCATAGATTATTTCAAATTGTAGTTTTAAAATGCTCAAGTGGTAGATACAGGATCCAGAATGATTGTGGAATTTGATTATATCGACACTAGAAAGCAAAAACGTAGTAAATGACACATGGAGTACACGCTGGTTACTACGTTTATGCTTTCTGGCGTCGATATACGCGTATATTCAGGCGCGAATGATTTTTTCACCTTTTGGAGACGAAATCCAATCGAAACAAGTTCGAAATGTTCATTTTACCAAACATGTGGTTTAATTTGCAGTAGTTACAATAGACATAGTCAAAAATATTCCTGCAGCACGTTATGTATGGAAACCTCGTGTCACGTCACAGCTCGCGAGCGTTTGAAAAATGGCCGTTGCATAACGACGCCCGACAATTCGCGAACCGTAATGCGTGTCGCCGTTGCCGGTGTCAAAGCGATGTTTCATTGACTCGGCGGGACGGCGGCGGAGCGTGACGCGGGGTGCCCACGGGGCAACACGCTCATGGTGGGAACGCGGGTGTATCTACCGTTCACTTGTCGATCAGCTACGTATGTACGTTCGGCGTAATCAATTCCAAACGCGCGTAACGCTCGCCGTTTGTCCGTTCACATGCTCTTTAACCTCCGACGCAAAAAGAGGGTGTTGTAAGTTTGATTCGTCCGTCCGTGGCATCATAGCTCGTAAACGAGTGGACCGATTTTGATGCGGTCCCTTTTGCTTGAAAGCCGACGTGATCAAGACGGTTTTTAGCTATGAGTTGTGAAGATCCGTTCAAGCGTTTGATGATCATCAGCCACTTACTACTTAAGAGTTTTTTTGTGTCAGAGGTGACTTAAAAATTTTAATTTATACATACTGTATACTTTGTACATACAAGCTTTGACTCCAACTACGCTTGCAAACATTTCGGTTCGATGTTACCATTTAAATTTATAATCTCGGTGCATTTTTTACAATTAAGTATTGTTTAGTGTAAGTGGTGAAACTCTTGCAGAATCCGCCTGGGTCGGAAACACTGCATTGCCAATAATTATATACCCAAACGATAAAGAGTAAACATTACTGTGTTCTTGTTTGAAGCGAAATGTTACCAGCATATTTGTTGTGCTCAAAGATATTCCATTTTTATGTTTAGGGTACGAGCGCGACATGGTGCCTAGTAGTTTTGTACTGGTGGCAGTCAAAAATACTGCTGCGACATTGTATTGTGTCATCACAATCATGTCACTTTCCAACTGGCACTTCGCTCATTTCCTAAAAATATCATAAAGCTCCGTTGTTGTAAAGAAGGACGAAAAGGTAAAGCAATAAACACGAGAACAAAAACAAACAGACTTTATTCATTTATTGTTGATTCTAAAAGCCGTGGTAGTTCAGTGTCTCGTGTTAATTCAAAATACTCGAGCCTGAGTTCAAATCTCCCGGTACCGGTACCAATGAATTTGTTAATTTACAATTGCCAATTTTAAGTGCAAATTTACCACGTGCTCAAGGGTGCAATAAAACATCGTAAATAATCCTGCATATTCAAAAAACGATAAAAAATGTGCACTAATCCACGTTAGGGCCGCATGGCAGTCTGTGCCATTAAACCTTCTTCGTATAGAGGAGGCCTGTGCCCATAATAGTGCGTGAGGCATAAATAAGCTCTTACTTACTTACTTACAGGTTCTCACTTAACTGCAGCCGACTTCACTCGGTCACTGTGGCGTGACACGTGCGCAAGTGTGAGAAATTTAAGCTTCTTGTCATGTAGAACTTGCTTGACATAATGCAATTCAGCAGTTAGATATAAGTTGTCAAAGATCTTTCGTACTCTCTGTAACAGACATTTATGCACAGTTGCTAACTGTGAAGGATTATTGTCAGAATTGTAAATCAGGTACTTATTTGTATGGGCCTTCTTTCTAAATATAGTGTACCTTGAGGTAGTGATGTTTAGATTACAAGTAATTGATACAACGAGAAAAGCCAAAAAGTTACGCGCCCCTAATTCCACAGTGACTTCCCTTTTTCAATATACTAAGGTGTTCTAAAACTATAAATGCTTTTTCGATAAGTAAAATTGTGAAAGCGCCATCTAAATTCAGCTTATAGAACCTTGGATGAATGGGACCGGAAATTAAATTAAACTATTATTGAAAATAATTCTGATAACAACCGCACCCCACATGACATTATTGCTTGGCAGAAAATGACGAAAAAAACGCAAAACGTATATAACAGCTGTAAAAAGCAAAGAAACGAAATGCGCGACCTAATGGATCAAGCCGATCCGAAAGAACTTGGTCATCTACAATTCGGGCAGCTCTATCTTGTATCGGATTGTCAAATGAACGGAGCTTGAACCCTAATAGGATGCCCCAGCCAGCCAAAGGTGACAACAATATTCCATATGCGGACACGAGGTCTTATAAATTTGAAGGCGGTGAGTCGCTCATAAATACTATCCTTTGCCGAGGACAACAGGAATATTATCCTATCAACTGACCGCGTAGCTGATCATAACTCAATATGAACTTTGAAGATTCCAACCATGGTTGGAACTTCAAGGGAAGTGCCTTTAATAACAGTAGACACTATAAAGGGTTTTTTAGTTGTAATCGCGCAAACTTGCTTTTTCTTGCTTGCAAGAACATTCTCTAAAAGACCTTCTGCGTAGGTACTTGAATTGACTGCAACTAAACGATATTCATAGATCACCTCATAGAACGCAAGAAACTTTTAAGTTAAACCAAAATTTAAATTACAATTACGAGATAATGCTGTTCTGATGGTGGTGGCAGTATTCTACTTTCTTCAATAATAGTTAAATATATAAGACTGGAAAAGGATTTATCGAAAACAATTAAAAATCATACTTAAGGTTATGCATTTATTACTCTTCTTTATTTTACAATCAATAACCTATTGTACTGAGGGTAATTCAAGGACCTACGCCATGTTACAAGTATTTAGCTACCCATAGTGCAACATGCTAACAGATGCTTTAAGTTTGCTTGCTGTGGTAATTAATTTAAATCTAGTTTCAGAAGCTGTAATATTAATTTTTCCAAAACTATAATCTTGTACATTACCGAGTTTCGGTTAAATTATTTGTTTATCGTCTATAATATCATAATACATCAGTAATATAAGAAAGTGTGTAAAAAAATTACTGATCTATTTTTGTATTATTTCCTTTCGCTAAAATTCTAAAAAGAATTGTTTGTGAAGAAATGTATGTTTCGAAATTCATATTACACGGAGACAATTTTCCTGCAAGTTTAATGAGAAAGTAGCGGAAATTACGAAAGTCAACAATACAAGAGCAGTCTTAATGCTCCATTCTTATTCATAACTCTATCATTGCCAAATGCACATCCGCGACTTTGGCAAAAGGCTAAAATTGCTAGTAGCTAAAAGAGTTTCAAAAATCTTAACTACGACTCATGAAACTATTGCGTTGTATCTAGACAACGCAATAGTTTCATGAGTCGTCAGAACAAAGTACTATTGATTATGCTTCTTGAAGTGCATCACAGGTATCGTTGGATATCGTTGGATTATGAAAAAAAATATCTGGTTTGATGATTCAGCGATTTTAGGAAAAGGTTGGCTACATAAAACTGCTCTTTTTCTGTGCTTATTTTTGAAATCTCTAAATCGTAACCAACCTAATATTTTACCATGAAAGACGAATGGTCATGTTAGGTATAAATGGATACCTCTCTATGTTAATTGAAATATCTACTTTTTATGTTTATCTTTTAAAGAAAAAAACATTTATTGCGATTCAAGATATATCGTTGGAATATACGAGGACATTCTATCTCATCACATAACAAGTCGAATAGGAACTGGATTCTCGAGTGGTTATAAAAAATAAAAATGTTTTTCTTAACAACTGATACATGCATAAATGTAGATAATACACTATTTAAAAACAAATAAAATTTACGAATTTTGATCCAAAGAAAAGTGGATTTTTTTTTATTTACGGTAGGTTTCTTATTCGTTGCTACGAAATAATGCACACTACGTTACTGATTAAATAAAATAGTGATCTACACAAATGCCAATAAATGCAACTACATTTTTTTCCCGTAAATGTTATTTTAATCCTTTTAGTCCTACTGTTGTTTTACTTTTTGTAAATCATCATCATCATCAGCCAAAAAACGTCCACAGCTGATACATAGGCCTTCCTTAAGGATTTCCACGACTTTCGTAAATCAAGGTCTTAAATCTACGAGCTAATACATGAAGTAAATACTTTGAACTCTTTTAAGCAATGGGCGCTCTGCGGAGCGTGAGATTTGGCACAGAGAAAGTTTATACGCAGAAGAAATACAGAAAGCTAAGATTTTCTATATAATAGGTTACAATGTTTGATTTTTTGCTAAAAAATTTATTTTTAGAAAAAAAAATGTAATTTATGCATGGTTGGCAAAGATTTCTAAACTAGAATGAATTTTATTTTTAAAATATGCAATTCTATTTTTATAATCAATATAGTTTTTGTATAAATAAATGTTTTGTTTTCATTACATTTGAATCTTTTCCATTAGTGTGGATTCGTCAAAAATATGGATAGTTATGTAATAAAAGTTCCTCCACGTAGCAATGCGCAAATGGATTTCAACCTTAGTCACCTATACGAAGTGAATATTACAACCAAACGCTCGACTTGTAGTTAGTTTGAAAATAACATAAATATAATAATATTAATCGTTATCATTACAACATATACGAGTTATAAAATTTTGATGGTCACGGGACTGATGAAGGCTTCTTAACGTTATTGTTATTCCGAATTATCTTTTCTCTTCGAGGCTTGTTTGCTTCTAGGTTTATTTAACTGATCGTATAATCCTAAGGTTCATTTGTTTTTCATCTGCTTGTAAAATGTTTACATAAAATTCCATGCTTACAGGATTTTATTTATAATTTTAATTCAACACTATAAATGTAAAATAGTATTGTTTTGAAATGGGTGTACGTTTTATTTAAAAAAAAAAAATTAATGATATAATTTATCGCTTATACTACCTGAAAAACAATTAAAAGATCTATACAACATGCATATATAACTGATTGTGGTTTAAACAAAATTATGAAATAATATTACAAGGATTTTTATTTAAAGAATCATTGAATTCTACACAAAAAGAATCATCAAAAACAAAATCATCATAATGCAAATGTATAAAAAAAAAAACAAGAGGATTTACAGTGTGATGTTTTTTTGACATTATTTGCTAATGAACTACTTGAAGAGTGGAAGACAGTTGTAAATAATACCATCAAACTTCCATCTAACAAATAACAATACTTGATGACAGTAAGGTACGTGGGTATGTTCGTCCAAATCGGCTTGGTCCGTCAATAGTTGCAATGCAATTGAAATTTTATATTTTATTTGATATTTAGTTAAATGCAGTACTTACCGCGATTTAGGACAATTAATTATGTATAAGCACATATACTGCTGGCCACAGACCTCTGCATTGACACATCAATGAGATTGCACCGATTTTTGTTTCTAACAGCGAAAAAAATGGGCCAGTTGCGTTTTGACGAAACAAACTTGTCCAAATATATATCAGTTTGCGTTTATGGCACTCTTTCATGCAGAAAAAGAGAGAAGTTTCTAGGAAATTTTTGCATCGGAAAAGAATCAGATAAAAACGAAAAATGAAAATGTAAACTTGTATTATATTAGTGTGGGCTTGAACAAGGCCTTCTATAATAAATACAAATGCATAGAGCTTGTAACGTCCACCATCCGAGTTCTGTTGACTGCATAAACTTGATTTTATTAGAGATTGCTCACAATATGGGTTCCATCGATCTTTTCTTATTATTTTTTTATTGCATAATATAACTTTTGGTAGTTTTATTCGAACGGAATAGAATTTAAGGCGTGTCAAATATATATAAGTTCATTGTTTTATTGTGTTTACGTAAAACCTTAATCGAAAGTTGCTTTAACCGTAATTTAAAGTGGGTCGAGGAGCCGGTTGGAAATAAACTCACTCGGTAATGATCCAATCAGAAATCCAGTGAGAGTCTAAATAAAGAAAAATAAAATTTTGTAAATTTTTCGATATAATGAGGTTATTATATATTTAACAATAAGTGTTAAACATTTCGACTGGCCCGTTAGTTTAGTGATTAGTGCTCCTGACTGCAAAGCCAAAGATCGTGAGTTCAATTCCCACCAAGGACAAATTTGTACGATGAGCAGAGGTTCTATGTTTGGGTGTTAAGTATCTATATAAATATGTATTTAAAAACATATAGGTTTGTATCACAGTTGTTTGGCTACAATAGGCTCTGCCTACTTTGGGTCCAGATGGCAATGTGTGAGATGTCCCATGATGTTATTAATATTATTATTTCCATAAAAAAATCGAATTAATAAATATAAATGGTAATTAGTCCAAACAGTATAAGAGCTCATTTAAAAGAAAAGCTTTCCTCAGTTGTAGGAAGTCATCTGCAAATTATCCGAAGTTTTTTTGGTGACCTCAGGCCGAAATTCAGTATAAAACGGATCTGTGCGCGAAGACATCGTTCAGAATAGAACTGACTTTCATAGAGGAAGCTTTTAGTATATCTTGTTCAAATCTTTAATATTGACACAAAATGCTCCGTCTTCTGATTTTGGTTGCCTTGGCCAGCGATGCCATAGCAACGTCGGGCGTTTTCGGAGACGGCCCTTGTCCACCAGTCAAAACAAAAGCCAACTTTGACTTCAGCTTGGTAAGTGTTGACACTTTTACACCAAAAACTAATGATTTTTATTTGACAAAATCTATGAAGCCAGAGTATCTTAACGTAATCGTTAAGATACTCTGGCTTTGTTTAGATAAGCACTGGAGCTGAAGAGTATTCGGTACAGACTGGAAGCAACGAGTGTTAGGGTCATTTTAACCTGAAATCTAAAAGAGAAAATTACCTATCGATGTTAGCGACGTCTAGTTTTGACCACGTGAAGCACAAGTTTCACATAACATATGAGTATTTAATTTAACTTTGTAACTAGGATGCAATTATATGAAGAGTCAAATTAACTTAATATGGGAATGATTTTTAGATAATTAATTTTCATTCAGACTTCAGTAGCCAGTTACATGGCTTTTTTGTTAACTTTTAATCACTTGATAGAAATAATTTCGGTATGACCCAAATAGGAAAAGTAAAAATTAACATTTATCACTTAATCTGATGTAAGTTTATTATTTTTGACGCTCACAATCTACTATCATTTGATGTATCTTTTGACTTTTGAAGAGATATAAAGATAGTTATGTGAGGTGTCCTATAAATTTAACTTTTAACGGCTTTTTCTAAAGGTAACCAGCAAATTCTTTAATTATTAATGTCATTAAAAATATCAAAAAGAGTATTTTAAGGAAGAATATGGAAGAAAATGCTTGCAATTTTTATAAAAAAAAATGTTGTTAACATTTAAAGCTCTACATTAAATGTATAATAATGTTGCAGCAATCACCTGACATGATCTACATGATTTTTTTGCTGCAACACATAGACTAATATTATTCTTTAAAGTTTTAAGCTATTCAAACATCAGAGACATTAATTATAATGAGCTAAAATGTATGTAATATAACATTTATCATTTGTTGCAAAAAAAAACAAATTATATGACTTAATTAAACATTTTTTGAGCAGTATTAAGAGCATATGGTATCTGTTCTGCATTAATTTTATAACAAAACCGAGTTGAATAATAGTTTGCAGGTCATACAGACGAATGGCTTTTAGCTCATCGATGCCCTAAGGATTGTTATCTTCAAATAACAGTTCATTAACTATAGTAGAAAAGCAAAGCCAAAATGTATATTTCCTTTATTATTCAGGATTGAATTATTCAAACGAGGTATTAGTTTTGTGTATTCACCCGAATACTACACATTGCTTAAATGAAACTAATACTATCAACACAAACTAATTTGAAAATTTTACAGAGCCCATAGACTAGGAAAAGTGTTCGAAAAGACGGAAATTTAAAAGCAAATTGAACGCAATAAAACGCATATATCCGTTTCATTTCAACAACATTCAGATAGGTTTCGTAGAATGCTGCAATTTAATGACAACATCATTCTAGTACTCCGGAACGTGGTACGAGATCGCGAGGTTCCCCAACATTGGCGAGGAATACGACAGGGGCAAATGCACAACCGCTGAATACTACGTTGACGGTAACAGGGGTAAGGTTAAGAACACCCACGTCGTCGACGGTAAGAGGACATACATCGAGGGTGACCTCACCCTCGTCGCTCCAGCAAAGATCATGCTCACGTACACCTTCGGAGGTAAGAAGGATTTACATCATTTTACTAAACTTTTTTTAGAAAAAAAAAAAAGATAAATGAAGTCTCGCTGAGCTTCTTTCGCCTGTTCTCCTCAGGACCGAGACGTTTTTTTCCGAACAGGTCGTAGAATCATTAAACGTCAAAAAGTGATTGTAAACCAATCCAAATTTGAATAAAGAATTTTTTCTTAGACTTAGACTTTAGTGCTCGTAAATCTCTCGCCGCAATACAATATACAGTATAACTATTTTGCAGATTCCGCCTGGTAACAAAACTGCATTGCCAGTTATTTTACTGCTAAGTTTAAGTTAAGTTTAAGCATTACAGTGTTCCAGTTTGAAGGGCAATTTAGCCAGCGTAATTACTGGGCATAGAGATATCTGGTTATCTGGATATCTGGAATCTCTGTGTAACGAGCGCAGTTTCTCTATAGCACTGTTTTTATTATTAGCAGACGTGTTGTTAATTATCAGGCGCGTGATTTTTACGTCTAGTCACTTGATTTCCTAAGCATATTATAATATGTCAATATCATGTCAATATTCACCATCGCAGTTGCTCATCGAGCTTTGTATCAATTTACTCTATTGAACAATTCCTTTAATATTTAGACAGATAACGATTCATTCCTTTTCAGACGAAGCCAGGAACAGCTACTTGTACGTTTTGGACACTGACTACAACAACTACTCCATCGGCTACAGCTGCAGATACTATAAAAACAGCAAGAAGCACCAAAGTAAACAAATGACTATGTTCTTCTTTAAAAATTCAAATAGAGACATATATTAAGATTATATATTAAGATAAAAGTGCCGTGTTACAAGGGTTTTTTCATATTTAAAATTTTACACGGATAAACGTTGAGATCCGTAACTAATACCAAATCCCCAAATTAATGGTTGATACATCATACATGTTTCATACATTCAACCATTATAAATAAATATTTTTTTTATTTTTTTTCCATACCATATTCAGTTTTCTGACCCTTCACTCCCATTTTCAAGTTATTCTTTTTCAAGATTACCTAAGCAATAAAAATTTGCCTTTTACAGTTTACTCATGGATCAAATCTAGGGGCAAAACCCTCTCGAGCAGTGCCAAGAATGCTGTTGAGAAGTTCTTAGAAGACAACACCAAGATTATCGACGCTTCGCAATACATCAACAACGACCAATCTGATCAAACATGCAACGCTCACACCACTGAGCCTATAACTCAGTTCACTTTAGACCCAAGCCACCCGGACTACATCGACTAAATATAAAATGATAAGTTTGTTTTACATTTATCGATTTTAAATAAATAAATATATACATTACTTCCATTTTTCTTTTTTATTGTATACTAAAGTATTAATGCGCCTTTGATAAATGCTTTGAAAGTTACCAGTATAATAGCAAAACCAGTTTAAATGGTTTTACTGTGTGGAATAATGGATTTCTTTAACTGAAATATATTGACAAAAAATTATAAAGTATCAAATAAAAAAAAAACATTAAGTTTGAGAAAATATATAAAATAGATTTTAATGTATTTGAGATAATGTTTAAAACAAAGGTTTGTATTCATCACAGGTCTTAAGTAAAAAGATGACAGAGAATAAATAATGATTACACAGCAATAGTTGATTCCACATCACACATCTTGGTCCCTGATTTATACTCACACATTTAGTAGGCCCTTTTAGTGAAAGTTGCACGATTTTAATACGTTATAAAAGCCCATATTTACATAATTTAGCAATTGAAGTTAAGTCACTAAAGAAAATATTTATATATCAATGCGTGAAAAGAAAAGTGTATATTCCTCTCTTAACCAAATGTCCACTCAGAGCAATGTAAAACTTGACAGAATCGCAGTATAAATACTCGTACATAAATTAAAAAAAAAGTTGACTTTTAATGTTTCGGTTTATACAATTTAAGTTAATATATTTCTTTGTCAAATTATAAATATTACATTCAAAAACTTAATCTATAATATGCTATAATTACATAGGTCTCTGCTTAAAAAATTGCTTTCAGGCGAATTTCGACTGAAACTGAAAAATTTAAGTGAAAAATATTTTATTTTTTTATTTTATTAAAACATTATGTCT
>DWHQ01001358.1:0-10986 GCA_018247955.1 Eurytides marcellus marcellus | reverse complement strand
GAAATATCTTCTAACAAACTTTAGCCGTTTCATCTCGCTTTTTTCTTGTTATAATAAAAAAATTGTATACTTAAGACATAAGTAAAAGTGACCCGTTGAAAATGCCATCATCTTCTTTTGATACTGAATCTTATATAATATGTTTCATATACACTAGGTACTTTTATTATGTAGTAGATTACTTGGTTTTTCTATAATAGCTGTAGTGTTGTATAGAAAGCCGATAGGCTAAGATATTTTCAATACAATTTTCCTTCAGGCGTAATTGGTTTTAAACATGGTAAGTCTCATTGTCCAAAGAATTTACTTGGTTTCACAATAAATTATTTATTGAAAAACTCGATTGAAAAAAAATTGTGTATTTTATTTGGAAAATGACTTGTTGCCTAGTAGTTGATTGATTTGGAGGTCTCCAAATGCGGCCCTGTACACTGTTATGTCTATAGTTAGTAATAGGTAAACCTATTATTAGATGTTTTCAGGGAAACTTAAGTATTTATCTATCTATGACCCTGAAGAGGATATCGATATTGTATAAATTTCCCTTTTTCTTTTTCTCTGTTTAGTAAAACCACACTACAGACGCATGAACAATAATAACAATTAGAGTTTGCGTTATAGAAACTTCTTCATGATAGAATGGATGGAAGAAAAAATTTCTTTCTTTTGACTTACAAACCGTCAAAATTTTACAAGTTTAATAATTTTTTAATAGAAATGTTATACACTCAAAATTAACTGTTATTTTTTATTCAAAAATGTACAAAACGATAAAAAAATTGCAAAACTATAATAAATATGGTAATAATATATACGAAATTGTTGGGATAAGAAATTATCGTCTGTGTAGCCCGCCTCGACCTTCCGGACCGTGTGGCTGTCAACCACAGGTACCAAGCTACCAAGACATAATGCCACCACCATCTACATGTCGAAAAGTGGATATACCGCCCAACCCTTGTGTACCGCGGTACCATCACGGCAAGGGCACTTGGAAAAAATATAAATATCTTGCATTACTTGTCGGCTTCCCACTAATACTGATTCAAACCTTACATGTGATGGGACACAAAACACCTCCAAAGGAAAGCTGTCGCGATTACGAGTTCATGCGTAGACGCACTAAGAGATTTCCATGGCGGGACGGAAATGCGTCACTTCTGCACAACGAACGCGTGAACCACCTCCCCGGAGAATGCGAACCGCCTCCGCTCGATTGTGACTGAATCGTTGGTCGAACTTGTCACGTTACATTAACATTGCATTTAGTCTTCCGGAATATATCGTTGCTGTAACACTTCCTTTGTTTACACCTACGCCATGAATGTAGAATATAAATAGCGGCTGGGCTCTGGTTGCATGCATGCGCAGTGATTAAAGTTGGGAAAGGGCATGCGGCGGCCGCCCGCCGGGGGCGATCGATACCGGGCCTGACGTCAGCGGGGCGCTGCGCGCCATTGGCCCAGCCGGCATTATTAAATAAACCTCCGGGCGGAGTGGCGCGTGAAGTCACGCCGCGGGCACAGCACCGCAGCACGCGGCGGGCCCGCGCACCGCACGCGGCCGCCCGCACGCCATGGCCGACATGCCGGACCTCTCGCACCTAACGCCCGAGGAGCGTAACATCATCGAGGGCGTGATGATGCGCCAGCGGCAGGAGGAGCAGCGCGAGCATGAGATTATGAGGTGCGCCCCACACCCGACCTTTTGCATCCCTTGTCCCCTCCCGTGCCGTACCCATATCGAGCCAGTGACCTGATATCGTTGTATTTAATATAAAAAACCTCCTAGATCAGGATGATGAAATAACGATTGGTTGCATTGAATTATACATAGGGCGTTTTATCTTCGACGGTTATATCATCAATTTTATCAACTATAGATCCGTACGTATACCTATCTGCTGATACACACGTTGATATGACATTGATTTAATCGCTTTTCCCCTAAGCGCATTTACAAAGGGAGTGATATATCAACATACCCGTGGCATATTTTCGCTTGAACCTTGCATTGTTAATTTCTCTGAACCCTGCGTGTTGCAGTGTCGATCACGCAACAGGGGCAGTGTCGCATCGCGGCATCGATATCAAAGATAATACCATAACTTAATTATTCAATTTTGATTTTCATCTGATGAGTTTAAATAGTTTTAAAATATTCATAATGATACGATGTAAGATAAAATTTCGATGCAGTTGTGGGTGTTATTATTATCGAAAGGCATTGACCATATTTCCAATTATCATATTTATACTTGCATTTAAATAACACTTTTCAATTTTTTGTATCTGACAATGATAGTCGAAATAAATTTGAATGAATGAATAGAAAAAAAACCGTCCAAACGCAAGTGATATGTCATTCTTTAGTTTTAACTCGTAAGAGATATTTAAAAAAATTGTCGCTAAGTTTATAATAATTTAAGCGAAGATATACAGCATTATTTATATGTGTAAATTAAAGGGAGGAGATCTTTTGCGAGGGCGCTGTTTTATTTGACATTTAAAGGGAAAATCTGAAGACAAAGAACCAAAATAAAAGATTACATTAATTATTAGGAAATTCACAGCCAAAAGTCACGGGTCATTTCTGTGTAATTAAATATAGTCATGCCGACGTTTATTATTTTTTACAGAATTTTTTTTAACATTGAAAGTAGCTGATTACTGCTCTGAAAGATGTTATTATAACATCTTAGATGATGAATCTAAATGTTGTCACTTATTCATTGAACAAAAGGAGAACTTTTCTTATAACTTAAATTAAATACATAGAATATTTCCGTCCGAATATTGACGTATGCAACAATAAACAATAGGTGAAACTATCTTAAAATTATATTTTGACAATAGGATCTATTCCATAGTGTTTATAATAAAACTTAAAAGTCAATACAGCCAGTAAGACAAAAATGTATAAGTAAGTGACAATAGAGCATTTTAGTTTCAAATCCTGTTTTAGGATATATAATCATAAAACCTTTTATTAAATATTTTATTAATTGTAATAGCTATATGTGACATTAATTGTTTAAAACTAAGTTTTATGTATATTATTTAGAACTATGTTTTTATTGAAGTATCGTTCTTGAGGATTATAATTTAATGTTAGTTAGATATTATTTAATTCTCGTATTTTCCCCATCTCAAAAGAGGACCACTCTTTTCTCATTTTTTTTTCAGGGATAAAACGTAGCCCATATCACGCTCCGCCCCACACCGGCTCAACATATTCCAAAAGTCATATTAATCTATTGTTACACACTTTCAGGCCTTTCCGTTGTTCGTGGGTTCTGATTACGTGTTTTTTACCGCTTTATCTATTTTATCCAGGATAAAAATTGCCCCATTACTACGTAAAATTGTAAACCAATAAACACGACACGCTTACCTGTAACAACAAAGTTCTACACGGTATTTTCAATATCAAGTTCAAAACTGGCTTTCCGCTGAGTTCGTTACACAGTAATATAAGATGATTTGTCTCTATTCCCAGCAATTGTGCTGGCAACATTGTCTTCTACTGTCTGAATGCTTTCAGAATAAATGGCGGCCAAGCGAACTACAAGAAACACTACGAATAATATTTAAGATTAAGACTATATCGAAAAGCAACTCTTAAAATTATCTGTTAGAATGAATAGTACTCAAAAGCTTAGTTAAACGGAATGCTTACCGGTTTTCTCACTTTAAAACCCTTTCTCTTAATTTTTAAAGTTACTGAGAGTTCTTATTGTCTGCTATAGGTGCTGTTAAATTGTCACCATATATTTTCGTTATCAAGTTATAATTTAAAATTACGCATTTTACAATCCATATTTAATATTTTTAATTAAATACACATATTAGTAATTATTTATAAAAAACTTTTCAAGCAATTTTTACTCATTTTCATTTATACGGAAATGGATATTTTGGTTCTGATAACAATTGCAAAGAGAAGGTTCAACTATCCATAGCCGTAAAACGCCTAACCTATATTTTGCAACGGTGTTAATCAACAGACTCGCATTTCATCTTATATCACATTTGATTATTACTTTTAACATATTTAATTACTTAACTTTTTACTTATATTATTAAATGAGGAGCATAAAAAATATTTGGTTGACTGAAAGACTTGCTAATAAGTCGTCTTACGTCAGTCGCCTGCTTGTTGAAAAAAAAAAAGTCCCGCTGAGTTTTGTTCGCCTGTTCTCAGGCCTGAGGCATTTTTTTCCAAACAGGTATGTAGTAGAATCATTAGACGTCAAAAAGTGATTAAAGAATTTTGACTTTGACTTTAAGTTACCTCAGCGCCATAATATGTAATGTGATCATTGTGATTTATAAAGAAAGGGTATAATATACAAAATTATTAAAAATGTCGTAGGTTTGTTAAAAAGAACTGTAAACAATAATTGACAGTATTATTAAATAATTTGAATTTGTCTCGGCAAATAATATGAGCATAACAACATGGGGATAAGGTACAAAGACAAGCTCTCGCGGCGTCAGCGATAATTTTCAAGATAGACACTGTAGTATCGTTAATTGGGAGTTCGTGCTTAATAAGAATAAAGGGGATTTCTTTCTCAGATAGAAGATTGGTCTCGCCGATACGCAACACCTCACTGTCTACATACAGATTCGTGCATATGTCGTATTTGTGTTGTGTTGATTGGCAGTATTATAAACACAAATGCGAAGATCAACGAAACAATCATTTATAATCCTGCTTAAATGAAAAAAAAGGTTTAAATTTAAATCAGTAACACTCATAATCACTAAATAAAATAAAAACGTGTGCGTCGCGACAGAAATGATAACGTGAAACTGTCAACTGAAGCCAGACTGGCGCCGTTACGCGTTACATTACGGAGCGGTTCACCCTTCCATATAAAGTTATCACTTCAAAAGGATCGAATGCAGACAAAGTCTGACAGTTACTGCATTACTGCATAACAGATAAGTCCTAAGCCCCTCTTTTAAGGCAAGAAATTTGTCTAGCGATGATATACTATGCATATAATGCCCAGTTTGTTACTTAACTATATTTGACTTTAACAAGTATAGGAAAACATTATTATTATTGAATAACACATGTGCATAATAACGATGGTTTTTATCACGAACTGTCGAGTTGATTTTTTTAGATTTATCCAAAAGTAATGATGGATTCATCCTTATCATATATTTTTTATCAAAAAATGTTATCTTATTATAAATAAATACCTAAATATATACCAATATATATATATAATTAGAGATTAGACTCGTAAAATTTAGATACCCTATTCTACATGAATTCATTATATGTATTGCACTGTATTTGAGAGCGCAAAATTACTGCAGCGACGTGTTAGTTTCTGCTTTTTCATGAAACAATGGAAATTTGCGTACCTAAATTCACAAACAACAAGAGTAAATGTTGAACGTATTTAAGGTTTACTGTTGTAAATTGGTGTATAATAAAATTTTAAGTCTTTTTAGTAATATCACATTCCGTATTACGATTTCGATCTGGCGATTTTTAAATCTATCGATCATGGGGACCTTAATTTTTTTTTGAGTTTTTTATCCTCGACAACCTAAAATAGATCACATAAAGAAAACTATTTATGAATAAAAGTAAGAAACATCGCAATTAAAAACAGTTAAATGAATTTACATACGGTTAGATACGTAGTTTAAAAGAAATAAAAGTAAGATTTTAAAGAATTTTCTAATTTTTGTTTAGACGGAAACAAGATGAAGTTGCTGTTCTGGAGCAGACTATACGCACGAGAAATGAGATGCAGAGGGCGGCGGGAGTAGAGTTGGCGGCTACGTGCCACATATGTTTGAAGACAAAGTTTGCAGATGGCGTCGGCCATTCCTGTCACTACTGTAGGGTTCGATGCTGCGCCCGATGTGGTGGGAAAGTGACGCTACGTTCTAATAAGGTAATCTAAAAGTGATATTAATAAGGCATATTTTGTTACAGAACTCTGTATCATTGTCTACATAAATTTGACCGGCTCAAATTAAAACTTAATTTTGTTTGGTGACAGTAATCAAGTGCCATCAGTTGAACATTCTCCACTTTTTCCTTTCACGACCTTTCACGTTAAAAGTCGGGCGGTAAAACTAAAAACGTTTAATTAAAATATATATTTCAGGTCATTTGGGTATGCATATTGTGTCGGAAAAAACAAGAATTACTATCGAAAACCGGACAATGGATACATAAAAGTGCCGGCCAAGACTCAATGCTATGGCAAATGGAGTCAGATATGCGGAACCTCGCACCGCCGGGGGATTCTTTGCTCGACAAGCGGCCGAAGCTAGAGCGAGCCCACAGCGCCGCGGAAAAGGAGAACCATCCGTTACAAAGATCAGGCAGTGCGTTAAGGCGACAATACAGTCAGCAAGAGGCGCGATGTTACGGGGAATTGGAGGGGTTAGCTCGTACACATCCTCACCTCGTGCATCCAAGGCAGAAGGCCGCTTACGGCGTTGAGGATACAATCGCCCCACCACCGGTGGCTGCACAGCTGATGCCACATTCGCACCACCCACCGCTACCACCCCGTTCATCGTCCTCAGACGACGAAGCCCCCGAGTGCGTCTCCGACGAAAACGATGAATACCGTGACCGCGGTAAGTACGCACGCCATCCGAGCAGACCAACTCCTCCCTCTCACTGCGTTCCTATCCATCCAGGCTACTTTTGTTTGTGTCTATCCCGTTTACACAACGATTGCACCACATAATTACACTGAACACTTATACAACAAATATCATTATTGTATCGAACTGTAGTCCTAAATTAATTTGACAATAATAATTTTGTCACATTTCTCCCCGACATTATTTAAGTATGGTACGAAAAGTTCAAGGTGTTCCGTGCGAGGTGATTCAGATTATGTTAGCGATAGAACATTGTAGAAGTTTTATACTTATTACCCCTAAGAGTTTAAAAAACATATAGTCAGTTTCTTAGCGTAGAGCACCTAAATCTACCCACAGGTATATTCTCAGACATAAGACCACAATCATATTTATTTAATAAGTTTAACCATCTGATTACTCTAACAATAATTTCTAAATTGTAAATTTCTTTCAGTTTTCTCTTTTAGGCCAAGATTATTGAGACATCTGCAGCCACTGATTGTTAAATCAAAGATTTTGGAGTTTTTAATAGATAAGCGGGATTTTGAGAGTGTTTATCATGATAGTTTTATTTTGTGACGTCATTGCGAACGTGTCGCGATTTGACGGCCGCCACGCGCCCGGTAGCCGCGTCGCAATACACTCCCTCGTGCGCCAGTTTTCACCGTCATCCTACTGTTCACAGGTAATAGAGATAGGAGCAGCTCCGGGAGCTCCAGGAACCAGCGACAAGCGATATTAGACGAGAAAATGCAAAAGTTCCTATCGGTGAGGGGCCGAATTACTCGGGAACCGTTATATTTTTACGTACAAGTTTGTCACGTTTTTATGTTACGATGTTCTTTACTGTTCATTGATGGTTTTCATCATTTTACTTACTTCTTACTTTGTGGACGACCTAATCCTCTCTGTCTTCGTCAACCTTCTTCAATCATTATTATCATTACCAACCAGGCAGTATGTACACGGCTACGCTTACGTACTTTAATTGATGTTTTTTGTATATCAATTTTTTTTTCGAAGTCAAGGTTACATGATCATTTTACATTGTACTATTTAGCGCGTAATTGTACGTGTACCTCTGCCCCATTGTTGTTTGGACTAGAAAGACTTTTTTTTTCTCTCGGATATACATATTTATTGAATACATTTTTATTTCTGATAAAAATGTATAATCAATTAATTTGGTAACGCTCTAGTTCAAGCAACTACGCATGTCTGGGCGAAAAGAAGTGTACAAAATCTTTGGAAACATTTCAAAGTTACTAGTTTATGTGAGCGTGTTCCTTTTTACTTTCTATTGTTGTTGTGCTGTATGACTTGAATCTGACACATCTTTCCGCTTGTGCGTGGTCACCGCTTTTAATTGCGATGTTTTATTGGCAAACTTCAAATCGAATTGTTAATTACACTGTTTCTGTACCCCCGCTGAAGGCGTTTGTTTCCTTTCTTAGCTTGATTTCTCTCTCGACAATATTCATGACATTCGAAGGTAGGGATGGGTTATGAACGCAGTACAGGTTTATATAGATAATAGTAGAATCGATACGGGTCGAAACGGTTCCGGGCGCGTATAGGCGCGCAACTCGCTGGACGGACGTGGATGACGGGGCTCATGATGTTTCCGTAGCTATTGATCCGATGTCGTTCATAGGGCAACTTGAGGCGTGCGCGTCGTTGCGGCACCCTCAGCTGCGCAGCGCGAGCGTGGCAGTCAACAATTATTATAATTTGACTAATCATTCATCGGCCGCCTACGCGCCGGAGGCCCGCGGGCTTTTCGATTCGAGGAGCGCGCCAGCCGGCGGGCGCAGCTTCGATTCAGTCACGAGTTGTCGCTGGCGTGCGCGCGACGACGTCGACAACGCTTACCTTCGGCCGTACGCACCGGACGAGGGCCCGCGCCCCGACCGCGCCATTTACAAGAGCGCCTACCTGTGGGAGGACTCCTCCGATAACAGACGCTTTACCGAAAGGAGAAAAAAGACTGTCCGCTTTGATGGCCACGAGGGCGCTGCAACATTCCCGCGCGGCGGTCGCGACTCCTCGGGTGCGCCGCACGACTGGGCCTCCCTGCGCTGGGAGTCTGAGCGACAAACCAGCCAGGACTCCGCCACCAAAGACTCGGGCATAGATACCTCTAGCACTTTCACATCAAGCGAGGACTCGAATAGAGGCGATTGCCCAAAGGTACATTGCATTCTCACCATAAAGGTTTCATACTATTAGTTCGTAACAAAATTCAAGCCAGGCTCCGTCACTCGACAATTGTAAATATTCAACGAAACAACGCTAAATGTTGTACATAAGCATTATATGTACTATAAACGTTAGATACCTCAGTGTTATTCATAATGTTGTTTTGTATAGGCTGTTCTGTTTGGCTGCGGCATGAATGCATTGACGGGCATGAGTCGGTACTTACTACTGAATGTGCGCATTGTGCACTTTTGTGTTTGTTGTACACCTCTAGATTTAAAAAAATATGATTGAGTTCGTTAATACCATCCCTCATAACTTTTTCTAATATATCATGAATGTAACAGTTCCCGCTGAGTTGGCAAGTATCTATGGACGGTACGCGAATGATCGGTCACATGGTGTTGCGTAAAAGCATCGTGGAAGGAAACTCGCAAGCGATTGGGGCCATACTTGGCCTGAAAGTGACTGGTGGCACATTGCTACCAGACGGGACTCGCGGCGCTATTGTGGAGAAGATCAAAAAAGGCTCCATAGCCGACATTGAAGGACAGCTTCGAATCGGTAAGCGAAGTGTTTATTTTTTTTGATAGGACTCCTATAATAGTCCCAAATAATACGCCTATATAGAACAAATAATAACATGATAATATGTGGAATTTCTTCGTTTTCTTTTTTATGATTAAAAGCGTGTTTTTATAACCATATTTTTTAACTCTCTTAGGAGACGAAGTATTGCAATGGAATGGAGTGCCCCTTCAAGGAAGGAGCGCGGAGGAGGTAGCGCTTGTTGTGGCCAATAGCAAACATGACTCTCATGTGGAGCTTGTAGTGTCGCGGCCACTCGTTGCCGGGCGAACTCCACCTCAAGCCTGGAGGACTCACAAAGGTATGTATGCTTTTGAAGTAAATACTCAATAGCGCAATTATGACATTTTATTTTCATGCAATATATTTATATTTTATGTGCGTTTGATCGAGTCAATAGTTGTCAATCGAGTTTTAATAGTTGTTATGAATACGTCCATGTGCAGAATATTGTTTTGAATTATTTTATACATAAAAAACTAATAAATTTGCCACGGTCCCCAACTGCATATGTGGGGACTTAATAGATCTTCAAGATAGTTTTTACACTTTAATATATACTCCTGAGATGTTCTTCATTGTTTTAATCAAAATCTTTTTTAACGTTAAAATACTTGGAAGTGGGCATAAGTACAAGATCTTTATGTTGTAGATACGTAACTATGTTTTCCTTATAGTTTTTTTTCGAATCGCCATGAATCACGTGCACCACATTTTTAAAAATAAAATATCAAAAAAAATTGTCCACGACAATTGGAGCGGGATTCTCTCCTCCCAAACTAAGTAAAATCTCAAATCAGAACTAAACGTTCCTAACTTAGTTTACTAAATGTTGGTAAGTTCAGGTTTACACATTTAGAAAACTATATCGTATTTTTTTTAATGGCATTCTCGTTGTTGGCTCAGTTATAATTTAAATTGTCGCAGATGCCGCGCGATGTCTTAGATTTCTTAGAGGGGAAAATTGACTTGAAAAAGCTCGATGTTCTTAGTAGGGTAAAAAAGCATTACTTGCCGCTCATCGCCAGTCGCCGATTAAAGCGTAAGTGGCTGCACTATTCCCATGTGATCTTGGCGGCCAGATGCCCTCCATTTGGCCACATTTAGAGTAAAGTTGCTCCACTGACCGATTACAGAATTCTTATTATCAGCTATTATCAGGTTGATCCTTTGGGATCGACCTTTAGTTCTGTGAAGTCTAGACATTAGTATTTTATTATAACAAGTTATTTGGAATACTTGCTGATATCATACAAAGCGACCGAACATAAATATAATTGACGATTGGCAGTCCGTCATCGTGCTTTTTCTAACCTTTTTTAAATATTTTTGTTATCATTATTCAAAGGTAGATGATATTCAGGTTTTGCTTCAAATGAGAGTCTTTGTCTTACTAAAAGGCCAAAGACGCGGTTGATAGCTAAACATGGGGTGGATCACTTATCGTGTGCCTCCTCAAAAGTATCGATAAAGAATTCTTCGGCCAAAGCGACTGTGCTATACTAGTACTATTATTTTATAGGTTTTTTTATAGTAAAAGTAAAGTAACAGCCTATATATGTCC
>DWHQ01001357.1:0-10988 GCA_018247955.1 Eurytides marcellus marcellus | reverse complement strand
ACATATAATATTATTTAATTTTTTTTTAATTAATTTTTTTTTTGTTTTTAAAAATTTTTTTTTTTTTTTTTTTTTTTTAATGACAGTCGATTTATTAATACCAACATAATCGATTGTCATACTCGACTTACGTTCCTCAGGTTTCCTAGCCTGCGTTTGGTGTCGCAGATATACGGAATGACGGAGGTGGGGTGCCTTATGGACGATTTGAGCTCCGCCAAAGGCCCTAAACCGGGTAGCGTGGGATGCGCGAACGCCGGCGTCGTGATAAAGGTAATTTTGACGTAAAAAGCATAGACAACCGAAACTAACGAACAGATAATTAATAATTTAAATTTTTTATATAATGTTTTAACCGCCTTCATATAAATCCTACTTGCGATATACCTTTTACAACAAAAATACGCATAATTAGGGAGAACTCAAAAACTCCTCGTCAAATCTCTCTAAAAATTATATAAGACTACCCAACAAGCACCAGCTTTCAAATATAAAAGAATCATTAAAATCTGTACACCCAGTAAAAAGTTATGAGGCAACACACATAAAAAATACAGTCGAATTGAGAAACTCCTCCTTTTTTGATGTCGGTTAAAAAGAGAGAAAGATAAGGAGAAAATATGTATTTGACCGCAGAATTACTTACCGGTTCATCTGTGAATGAGTAAATTTTTGCGTCGTTGATAGTTTTTAACTTTTAAAAAAGATTGAAAAAAGCGTAAATTAACTCTGATGGTACAATGGAGAGGAGTACATTTGCCAATTACTTCTCAGTATTTTAAACTGCTTTTTTAGTCTAAAAAGCTGCTTGGAATGGCGCTATTGTCTGGAAACATAAGATGTATCATGATTTCCAGTAAATTCTCAGGAAACGTTGCGCTTCAAGCTGGAATGCAATAATGCTCTCATAGTAATGTTTAGTTTTGTAACAGAAATAGTATAGGCCTTTCTCAGGTGGTCTGCAAGAGTCATAAAGTTTTTTTTTCTTTCATGAGTAAAAAACTAAGAAAAATTAATCAAATTCGAAGCTTTCTTTATCTAAGTAAGAAAAAGCTTATACAATGTAGTTAAAATAACTTATCTCAAACTTTTAAATAATCGATGTTAACACAATATTAAGATATATCGCGTTTGATAATTTACATTACAATTTAAATGTATCTATCTCTATATTCGAAAGACGCATAAGATATATGGGGAAAACGGGCAACTTGGCTGCGTCTATGAAACCCTCCGAGTCTGAATTCGAAATTCGAATTGAACGAACGAACGTTATTCGGGGTGAGCGCGAGCGGCGAAGGAGCCGGGGCGCTGTTGCCCCGCGTCGCCACGACCATTCGTCAGTCTACCGGAGCCTCTGCACTGCGACGGTGCTCTCCGTTTCCCACTATAGCCCCGATACTAATCTTCATTCGATTCGTGATCACGGCCCGACAGCGGAGTGTTGTTACTGTGCCAGTGCGTCCGTAAATTGTGAGTTCAACTGAAAGCCTATATATTGGCACGTCTATCGTCCCGCGCTTTTAAACGCCGGTCCGATTCTTTCTCAAGTACAGGTAAGAAACCCATTCGAAAAAGGAAAATTTCCAAAGACATTCCTTCTTTTATCCTAATCTTGTTATATTCAGAGAGATAATTCGGACAATACCTGTCGACTCTAGGTGCGACTCCAATTTATTGTTTGATTAATTTAAGTGGTTTCGAAATGTTTTAAATATAATTTTGAATGAAAAAAATTAAGAAGAAGGGAGAAGTTATTAAAAAACAAGACTGAGGTAACGTAGGTTTTTTTTTGTAAAAATTATCGCGTCAAAAGTAATAAAAACACTAACATTAGCGTACTTAGAAAAAGACCTCCTAACACGTTTTTATAAACCGGTTCGCTCGATACACGTTGTTTCGCCGCCAAGACTTATGCAATGGGCAAATGGATCTTCAACTACAAACCCACAGAAGAGTTCGTGCACCTCCAGTTCTAATTGTTCGAAGAAAAAAAATACGCACCGGTAAAAAGACGTTCAGTGCTATTGCGATGACGATGGCAGATAACGTCCAAAGCTACTTTTTACTCGTTACCATTTATTGTTATTTCAGTCTAAAGAAGTTTTAGTGAGAATTTTAGCGTTTAGTGTCGTGTCTTATAATAAAGGTGAGTTTGATAAAATGAAAGTATTTGGCAAATCAAAAACCTCATAGATACACAAACAACTCGTGCTTATTTGAAAAAATATTATATTAATGTCGATAGAAACGTAATAGTCCCAATAAGTTATCGGATTGAAAGCAACTACAATAACGATGCCATGGTATTTGTAGTTTACAAATAAAGCATCAAAGGTATTGTTGTGTATACGACGAATCATTGTCGGGTGTCTTATTAACAATGCCAGGCGACAACAAGAATTCTCGGTGCAACATCTGCTTCGGCAAAAATGTGGATGATTAAGCACAAAGGCAGCTGCGGATATCCACTTGGCAAAACAACATTTAAACTTAACTTTTTTATGTAAAACTAATAATAAAGCCCAAGGACCTGTAAAGGTGAATTCGCAATTCCGTTTAAAATGCGTTTCCATCAAAATTCAAGGAAACAACTTACGTAAAAAGCGAAAAAAATATATTAGTAGTAGTTAATGTTAATTAAATCGAACTCGATTTTTTATCAGTTTTCTGAGAACTCAGATATCAATGCTTCCTGTTTGCATGATAGAAAAAAAGTAAGGCAAAGAAAAAAAAAAGAGATAAGCATACAATTCGGTGCCAAAAATCAATCAAGAGGCCGTGGATACGATAACAATATTACTCTTAATTTAAAATGTAAACGACTACTTGGCTAGTTGATTTCCTTTTATTTAGGGCGGTGAACTAGACCTAATTTGATCTAGTTTGCACCGATAGAATTTTGAAGCGGAATTCAATTGTTTATATACTGTTTCCAAACCAGCGACCATTCGGCGTCGCCATATCGATCAGCCAGCGGACCGGCGGCGTTTCGGTATTAGGCGCATTGTTCACTAATCACAAAACAAACATGCCCCATACGGCAAGCATTTTAAAATGCTTCTAAGAAAAGAATACCTCGTTACAAATTCATCTGCCCTTGAAATGAAAGAAAGAATGACAGAAGAAAGAAACAAATGACAGAAGCAGACCATCTTAAAAAAGACAATATTACAACAATAGTCAAATAGTCTAAAACGAACTTCTTATCAATTTCTACTGTCTTTTGGCAGAAGTACATTTTGAACTAAAATACACAGGCAGTTTTAATAAAAATTTTGATTGAAAACATGTTGCAGGTAAAAACTGGTAATTATTTTATCACATAGACAGCGAGGTCATTTAGAGTGAATGAGTATATATTTGATTAGCTAAATGTATAGAGAAAACGCTTGTGAATTCCGTGAACTAATTCCAAATGCCGGAACGCAACGCTCTACGGCCATGCTACTAGTTGCTCATTTCCGAAGCCTACGAGCTGCCAATATTTCGAATGTAGCTTCACATAGATTCGTACCTCCCGAAAGATCAATGAACTCCGAAAACCACCGGCCGATTATTATTAGTCGACACAGATTGAAACGGTCCAAAGCACTTGGCACCGAATTCATTGTTTTTCAAATTTGATCTCGGCACTGTGTCCCCGACGAAATTAAATCGCCTATAATTCCGCGTCAACCCCGGGCTCGGATGGCCTACTTAGTCTGGGGCAGGCAATGCGGCGACATTTCGCGATGGAGTAAGTAGGCGTGTTGTCGGCCGGAAAATTGTGGCAATTCTGCAGAGGGGATCCCCCTTGAACATAATCAGTTAAATAGCAAGGCGTAGGAAATTTGCCATTACCGAGCGATGGAGGAGACGCCAGATTGCGAGGGAAAAATATTAAAATTTTCTTGTCCACTTGACAACAACGATGCAGATCAAAGCCGTTACAGTAACTTTTAAGATTTATATGTAAATATTTTGCTACCGGCAACTATTTATATTATACATGTACTTGTTAAAAAACTTGTCCAGTGCCTTCTTGTTTACTTGTACGAGTATGCACAGTAATAAAGCGTTCATTTCATTTGAATTAATTGAGTGTCGCCCGTGTTATGAGCGTTATGTAAATCGTTGTGACATCACCGACCATCGGCGGACGGTCGAGGCAAATGTTAGTCTTGCAATTTCCACGGAACGAGGTCGACTCCCTTGAGCCGACACAATTTGGGGAAAGCTTTTCGTAATATAGATGTTTCGTGAAATAGCCACGAGGGTGTTATTCGGTCCCCGGACCTTCCATGCATATGATGACCAAATTAAGAAAATCTCTTTGAATTGTTCAGTACTTTACGGTGCTGTAAAGCAAACAAAATATAGTAACGCACCGTCCTATTTCACATCTTCTACTTTATATTAAGGAAGTCGTTTTATTAAATTATTTAAGTATCCTAAACTAAAAGAATTTTTGGCATTGAAAGCAAGAATGAATAAGTTATGCTCATAAGACTACGTTATTGTATAGACTTGATAATGATCGTAAAATGAAAACATTCTCAGCATCGAAACGATAAGGTCAGATGTTAAATTTCACTTGGTACATCAATGATCGCGGTCGCAAATGCAATGGACTTAAGGGGGTTAAATCTATGGATAGGGCAAAGGTCTTCTGGTGGAGCTTGGCAAGGGGCTGAACGAAGGGCGATTCACGTATTCGTATGCAGGCCGGTGGCGCGGAGGCCGGATCGATACGCGCCCGCGCGACGACGCCGCCCTCGCGGCCGGTCTGCAAACGCACGCCCGTAGGAATTTAATCGAATCCCGTTCACGATGTCAACTCAAACATTCGAAAGGAACGATCGGCGCCGAGTGTTTTCTTTGCACCCCACATTGGCTTCGATATAGTCGTGGACTTTCCATTGAGCGGATATTGCGCAGAAGTAGCGAGGAACTGCCCGTGGCGGTTGTAACGGACCACATATATGAAAGAAAGAAGGATATAATAATTAGCATATATGAAAGAAAATGTAGTAAGAAAGTGTTAAGAGGATTATGTTTTATTATACAAAGTTAAGACACAGTTTTAAAACTTATTTTGGGACAGAATTAAAAAAAAGTAATTGATTTTTTTGAACTGTTACACTTTACTGTTTTTAATGTTTTGCTCAATTAAAATCTTGATCAAGTAAGGTATTACGTGTATTCAAGATAAATATAATTACATGTATAAATAAGGACACGAAACATCATGTTACATTGCATTGACGCGTGAATACAGAGTTTAGGAGACAAGGCATCAGGCTATCTAATCTAGAATCTGCAATAGCCTGCTTTACAATCTGTTACAACGGTTAACTATGACATTATCCCGTACCGAGTAGAACGAAGGGTATTATTTTCCGGCCATCAAGCATCATTCCGAGTGGCAACTCCGTTGGAGCTCCAAGAACTTTCATTGCAGCTTTCGAATGTGAGCCATGAAATGTGTACCTCCACTTAGTTTAATTATGATTTAAACGTTTATATGTTAATGGGGCAACAATTTCTAAGAATTTTTTTATAATTATGTTATATATTCGAATTTAACATCCGTAACAATTCGGAATTACGGTTGTGAACGAAAAAAAAAATGTGTAAACGATGACATCATAACCGACGATGCTGGCGAACAAAAAAAAATACGTTGACAGGCAAAGCAGCGAGCGAGCCCCGGCCAGTGACCGCGTAGCCGTGATCTTGAAGGAACCAAAGCGCTTTTGCGTACCCATCGACTATACATAGTGTTTTTGCCCGTTAATGTACTTATAACAAAAAGATAGGCAAAAACAATTTTAAATTCAAAATCGATTCAACGTATGACGTAGTATTCTTTTTGTCTGATGTTTATATAATACTTCGTATAATTACTTAAAAATAATTTACTATACTAATATCAATATGGAACAGATTATTCTGTTTGAATATTGTGGAAGACTTTTATTTTAATTTCAAAGTTCTTCATCAAAGCAGCTTACCCTGTAAAGGTGTCGAAGTACCTATAATGGATGGGTTAAAAGCAGATTAAGGAGATGAAAGCTTTTATTGAATTGATCTTGACTGTCGATGCCTGTCGCTTGCCCATGTTGGTAATGAAATGCACTAACGGCGGCTAATAGCTTAATGCACTTCCAGCGGTTGTTTGCCGGACACTGGGGGGAGTCAATCACGGGGGGAACTGTTGCAAATGGACACTGAAACGGGGATCTCGTGACACATAGACACAAATGATAACTAATGTACTAACAGCGTATGTAGTAGTGAAATACTCCACTACTGTTGTGTCCAGGCAATGTTATAAATATGGATTCTTGTTTTGAAATAATCATATTTACAAAGTATATAATAATCATATTTAATCTCCTTTTTCTCTGAACTATTTTAAAAACGACTTAAAGTGAGTAATCTAATTAAATATTAAAGAAATATTTTTGTTCTAGCCCTCCACGTTTGTCGCTTTTAAGACATAATACAATACAATAATATAAATAATCGCTAAATATTAATAGAATAAATAGATGACAAAATGTTACAGTTCGAAGAATATTATAAGAAACATTGTGAGATACACAAATTGTTACATTTCTTGGACTCATCTTCCAAGTAGGTTAATGTCAATCCAATATCGATCCTCTGGTATTGAACAACCGAGCTTAAACGTTTCGTCTCCTACATACCTGCATGAAGTTTCCTATTATATTTTTTTTTCTGGACGAGCTATCGCTCCCTATTTCGGTAGACCTTTGCTTGAACAATGCCTAGAGCGAGGGGAATACGATGCAGCTGCTCATTTCTATTGAGATCATATTTTTGCTGCAGATAGAATTTACCGGAATGTAAAAATAGCTTTATGTTATGAATGGGCATTATCGATTTTTATAACTACAAATAGTCAGCCAACCTATGGCGTAAACATTTGATACAAAGCTTTTCATCGTAGTTTGTGAATAAGATTGATTAAATAGTTTATATGTAACTATAAAAGCGATTGATTGATATTGTAGGAGTTATTATCGTTTTTTTTAATTACAAACGACGAATTTTTTTTTAAACCTTATTCGAGAATGCGATATAATAATAAAAAACCCGATACAGTCTAGCTGTTTTTCAAATGACTGATTGCTTAATTTTATTTTATTATATTAGGACTTTTTTACGAAATCTGACATATTTTATAACAGAATAATTCTCCCGTGCGCTTCGACGGATATGGAATGTGCAACTTAGCTATGAAAGTTAAACCAGACCATTTCTCCGCGACCGAGATGCGGCTGGAGTTGCGTGTGACGCAACGAGAAACGCAAGGAGATTTTCTTATTGGACAACTTTTTCTTCGATTCCGTCAAGGTACTGGTAACGTCTTGGCGGTCGACGGGCAACACCGAGTTTCTACCGTGTTAATATACAGGTACTTCGCTACTGTTCCGAACGGCAGCGCCTTCCGTACATGGAAACGTTTAACCAATCGTGGCGGAGAGATTCGTCGTATAAATTAATTTATAAGTCAGCGGTGTCGAAACGTGATGTTGTTTAAATCGGAACAGTTTCCGTGAAATACAGCGCGCCGCGAGAGGCAGCGCAGAGTTCATGGCCACTGGAACAATCGATTGAAGGGAATTCGCGAGCGACTGCCCATGTGCCGCGCCGCTGCTTAATGAAGTGTTTTGCGTGGAAATATTTGCAAATTTTCAAGCGTGACGATTATACAAGAAAAAAAAAAACTATAGACATATTTAAATTCGTATTAAGACATTAACATTGATTGCAAGTCGTGTTCATAATAAGCTTTTTTCTATTATTTCCCTTTAATTTTTTCATAAAACAATATGTGCCAACGCCTACTAGCCTTTTGTGCCAGGCAATTTTGAAAGCTGTTATTTTAAAGCGACGCAGCTTAAAACTGAAAACAATGCTCGCTGTATGCAAAACAAAAGAGAATGCTGCTTCTTCAGTCAAGGTTAGGAAAGTAGCGAACCTCGAGACGATCATAAAAATTCTGCACAAAACGAGATGCTAAAGGTTGAGATGCAGCGTTGGCTGCATGATAATTAAGCTTATAAAATACTATGTATATTTTTCCCGCGGATACGCTCGCGTGACCTTTGATTGTATGTAATATTTCACGTTTCTTCAAAATTTTTCCGAAAAATTAAGTAGCCTATGTCATAAGCAATTACAATAATTCCATCTATGACAATCATACCAATTTATACTCCATTGCTACGACAAAGTAGGGGAGGGAGGAACCAACAACAAACATATATTTGTTTACATTATTAAGAAGTCTATAATCTGCGTATTATGTTTCCCTGCATGTAACATCATCGCTTGGACTCCGCCGACTGGATGCAGTGAAATGGAAATGGTAGGTAGGTAGGAAACTCTCATTCAAGCGCTAATACGGCCTGAGTGAGGTGTTATTAAGCTGTCGCGGCCGCACGTTACGAAGCTCGGTTAAATTAATTACTCGCGTCGAATCAACAAGCGGTTATCGCGGTCAATGCGAGGGAATAAAACACGCGCGCTCCGTTGACTCGGGATCCACTTTTCTTACGGCGATATGGAAATGAGGTTTCTTAAAGCTTACGAGTCGGATACTATGCTAGTGGAAGTAACGAAGTAATCTTGTTCTGTGATCTCAGAAAATTGGACATATTTTATGCTTCTATACAAATTGATCATTGCGAACTCTATTTCAATATATAGAATTTATGTTATTTGTCTAATTCGCGCAATATTAGATGCGCAGTTACAAGTTCACTCCACATATTTTATTCATTCAGTACTTATTGGTTATTCGTATATATCCGTATGTAGTGGTCAATATTCGATTGCAATTCACTGCATTTAAAATTGATTATTATTGGATATTTGTCAATCGATAATTCATGTTTTTGATGTGCAATTCGGATTTCCTTCTCCCTATAAGCTTAATCCCATGCCAAATTTGACATCCCTTCAAAATAATAAATAAAGGGTTATTTTTTAGAGACAGCGTAGATAATTAAATATAAAGTAAATTAAAATAAAAAGTATTAATATAAATTTACTAGCATGAAAATGTGCAATATTTTTATAAAAAAACGTATTAAAAATCTGTTAAAACAAAAGCTGTTCTCCGACGCAGGCCGACGCTGGTGTGCTTACCTGGCCTGCCAAATATAGCATAGCGTTGTATCTGTTGACGGAGCAATTTTTAGGAAGGCCAAGGTATGGCGCGTGTTCAGCCACGTGTTCATCGCTCATATATCGCCCGTCACGTTTCTTTTTTGTCGCGTAATTGAGCGGGTAACGACGACAGGAAGCATCAACAGGTGCTGAAGACTTACGAATTAATTTCTAGGTATTTCGTTAGGTGTTTAGAAGTTGGTGTGAGGTGTAAGCCTTCTTGGTATTTAATTTTAGAACATGAATTTTTAATTTCGAACATTAATCCGAGGAAGCTCGACAACGTCGTCGTATGACGCGAACGACAAAGGAGCCCGCAGCCCCGTGCTTACTCTCACCGGCTCATAATTTAATATCCGGCCGAAACTAATCCCATTTCCTCGTCTACTCTCGGTCACGACGACACCTATTAAAATACAGCTTCACCTAACAATCGGCCCGCTTGACGTCGACACACGAGCGTCATACATAGCGCGCCCTAAATAAGTAGAGAGTTGCTTTCGTTGGCGTAAAAGGTGTTCGACGGATTCCAGCGCACGCTGAGATATAGCTTACCGGGAGATCCGTTAGAAAAGTGTGAATAAATCGTCGGTAAGCTCGATCGTCCGTTTATTCTAGACGGTACGATTGTGTGATGATAGTGAAGTATTATTTATTATGAATTGGTTTTGAGAAAAATTATGTTTCTTGTCCTTTATCAATCCTACCTTTATCTTCTAAATTTATTATTTATCATTATGTTGTATGGAAATATTTTTCTTTTAAATATCGCTATATCAAAGATGCTGTACACGCTAATGTAAGAAAAATTATCTATTATCACTATACTGTTATGATAGTAAATAGGTATTAGATAGACATCTAAAAATAGACAGTCTTAGGCATTCGGAGGATAACACGTTTTTGCGGGAGGCCGATACGACAGCTCAAGGACAGTTGCGCCATTCCGGGACAAGGTTGGCGTGAAGGTCTTGCCCGGACTTGGGCTCGTGCCCTTGTACTTTACCGATTCCCCGAAGGAAATCTAACGTAAGGATTTGCAGATATATTCGTTGAGATTATCTTTGGTCTAAATGTCAAATTTGCAATAATCCCTACGCTAAAGGTTTTCCATTGGACGGATAATAAATGCCAAATCGAATGTTATTTCCAAATTTAATAGGTGTTTTCGGTGTATTATAGTTCTTTGATGATCACAGGGTTATCCCTGCTACCAGAGAAAATCACATATTAGAATTGAGGTAACAGTGCTAAACTATCATGAACAAACGGTCACGATAAACTGTAACAAGCGTTTCTGTCCGAAACTTTGTCAATGAACACAAATGAAAATTCCGGAAGCCTGTACAATTCATGGTGTTACACTTCCGGCGTTGCGTCGCGTCCCTTTTCGAGGCCGACCGTTCGCTAACGGTTTCGTATCGCATCGAATTACGAACACGCTAATAACGCAATGCTAAATTGCCACTAACGACGAATTAATGACGGCGCAAAGTTAATAAAAGTTCACGTCTGCTTAAAGACCACCGTTTACTACGCCATTACTCAAGGCAAACCACAAAAGTAATATAATAAAGTTATATCCGAACACACTGATACTGAGCGACCTGATGACAGTGTAAGCTTATTTTGTAAGAACCGCGCTAAAATAAACATTCACAAATCCAACTAACTTATACCTAATCTAATTTGGATGCCCGAAAATTTTGACGGAGAAACAATTTAGACGAAACCTCAATCTGTTCCTTGACCGTGGTAGAAATGGTAATAATTAACAGTTAGTTATTATTATATTTATGTAT
>DWHQ01001356.1:0-10989 GCA_018247955.1 Eurytides marcellus marcellus | reverse complement strand
AAACCTTAATCCTTTTTTTATTTTGTTTATTGTTTCAGAAAGTGGGTTGAGTTTCATTGGCCTATAAAGTGTATAAATGGAATATGTTTCTTGATTAAAATATGTGGGCTGAAATAAAAATCTTTCGTCTCACTTTCGCATAAGAAGAAAGTTCGAGAGGTTTGTTATCCCTAACTCAGATCTTTTCTAAAAAAAATATTACCTCATTGGTAAACAGTAGATAAAAGTTTGCATGAACCTACGCAATTACTAAGTAGATATTATGTTTTATGTTCTATTGCCTTTACTAAGAAGTGTAGGAGGAAATTTTTATTTTTAAATACACGCCGCTATAAACATCATCGAAGAAAGAAGTTTTCATATCCCAAATAAAAGTTATCTTTAAAACTATTATCTTAGTTAAAATCTAATAAAAAAGGAATAAGGTTTAATTTTAAGTCTCTTTTAAAGAAAGGGTTTTTTTTTTCTACACTCAAAACTTCTCAGGGGTTTGTTATTTCGTACACAATACTCGTATAAGACAATTTCTATACTTTAATTCCAAATATTGGGTAAAAATAAGCTTGCAGCCCTAATGTAGCCTTATAAATAGCCTCTAAGATAGTTGTAATATGTAGTTTCTATCTATTATATTTAAATCAACGTGCAATTTACAAATACTCGAATAAATAATAGTATTTTTTCTTTATTCTATTCCTTAGTTTTTTAGCTTATACACATCGATGGAGTAATATAATAGAGTAATATAACCTATGGAAATATTAACGTTAATAATCATAGAGTTTTACATTTCACTTTTAAAGCTTTTTTTGGTGAATTAAACTCACAGAGGATAAGTCAGTTTATTTCACAAGTAAAAAAAATAGGTTTCAGCAAATAAATTTGGCTTAACCAATAATCTTCTCGGTAAAAAAAAATATAAACCGAACGTGAATACACGGCGAATAAAATCAATGTGATATTAGTTGGTATTGAATTTTCGCGTTGTAAACTTGTCCGTGTTCTATGATTTTGGAAGCGAAATTTTCAAGCAAACTAACCAGTCACGTTTTAATTTGATTTTGGAAGCAAGCCACGAATTTCCGTGCTCCATTTTCCCCTCGCTTATTTTGCATGCGTCGCTACACGCGGCCTCCAATAACAGGCTTGCGTGATTATCGAAAATGTTGACTTGTACACATTTGAACATGTTACGCTGAAAACGCGTATATGCTGAGCCCAGACACATAGTACACATACATATATACGTAATTATTCAAGACAAATCGTTAACTTATTACAAACCCTTTTTATTTTGTTTTCGAAAAGTCGATATATTTTTTTAAAGAAAAGTTGACAAATGAGAAGCAGTTATTTTGATGGTAGTGAGTAATGACCGTCATTTATAGACAACCGAGACAAAACCGGAAGATCTAAAACAGTGTGCCTGTCACCTCCACTCAATAGACAAAACGAAAAATACATTAACTTCAGTCCGATCTGCCATAAAGTCATGGGGAACCGTCCCTTATGAGCTTGCCACTTCGATGATTTGGAGCTTTTATATAAATAGTGGAATATTTATTCAGAATATAGCCGATACAAATTAAACGTTATTTTATATATGTAAATTGTAAACGAGTGTATTTGTAAATTAGTATTTAGTCTATGTTTATAGATTTTTTTTTGTATAATGGGTATTTTAATATTTCATCCTGTAGTGCTTAGTTCTACTGTGTCAAGATGCTTTTATTCCCTGTCAAGGCAGTAAGAAATACCGTGAGATATTTGTTTGCATAAAAACATGACACTCAGCTGTTAGTGGCGGTTGTGCAGTATTCACTTAAATGACAAATTTATATAATATTATAAGTTATTTTTGTACAAAGATAAAATAACGGAATTTATTTAATAGCGTTCGATTTTATGCTTTATCGGCAATGGGGATGACAGAACTAACGATCGTGTCCCTTACGGATGTGTCACAGTGATTTATGGAACATAAGAAAAACCTTCTGTATGCGAACAATATATTTTATTAATTATCACATGCGTATCGCTATAAAAATTCTAATAATATTCCTTCTTTAATGCTTAAACTTTTTAAGGAATACTTAACAACAGGTATACATAAATGTATATAATTTTTTTCTATTTTCGGAAATAAAATACAATCATTAATTCCTCACTTTTTGTTTTACTGGATAAATATAATACACTCATTATTTTTTACATGATTTCAAAATCTAAACTACTATATAAACTACTATCTTAATAAATCCTTGTATTATCTAACGCCACATCCAGTGTCTTTGAAAGCTGGAAAAGGTTACACGGACGATAAAGGATGGATGCAGAATCACCAATATATTACATTGGTTGTTATAGGAGATTATGGATTAAAATATATAGTTTTCAAATATATCAGTAAACGCTAATATTTTGAAAGCCACATCAATTGGTACAATTGAACATATCGTAAAGATGAAGATTATACTCGTACGTCTAGACGGGGGGAATGTTTGGGACTAGGCTGCCGTAAAAGGCTACCTTAATGTAAAATATAACTTAACTGACTTTTACCCCAAAATCCGAAACTCAAAATCATAACAAATATAGGGAAAAAGCACGAAATGTAAATAAACTCACGAGAAAAACAATCGCAGTTCAAACTAACTTAAATATAAATAACAAAAGCAAAAAACTATCACATTAAGACCATCTCATCTCTAGGAGTAAAGAAAATTTTAAAAGTGGTACTCAATAATGCCTTTGTGAGATTCTAGCTACGTCAAAAAGTGGATCCTTTGGAGTCTAAAATAAGATTCTTTAACCAATGGTACTACTAGCCGTCCCATCTTGATAAATCGTCTTAAAAATAATCGTCGTGTTTCTAAGAAATTAGGTAACAAGACCAGTAAGAGAGCAGTAACTAATAACTCAATATTTAAAATTATTTTTTTTAATCTTTTCAGGCAGTTGCCTGAATGGTATTTGTCTATGTCAAGTAAATACGTCGCGTCATTGCCCTCAAACTGGACTAGTGATTGCGCATTACTGATTAGCAGCAGAATAACTGGCAATACTACAATAAAACAATATTATTGTGCTACCCAAGTAACTCTGCAAAAAGTCCTAACCACTATCGGAGGGCCCTTTTGACATTGCTAACTAAGGCTACGATTATTCTTAAAATTTTAATTTGTAACGATATTTTGTATTTTCGCAAAGACACTGTTAAAATAAAACTAATATATGGTTTTAGCACGATTTACGTGATATTAAATACCCCATATTAAAAACACTTCATAGAGTCTTGATAAAGTTTAAATACTCGCAAAGAAACATCGATACATACCTAAGACGACCCAAATGAAATTAATAAATTTAATCCTAATTTCTTAAATGAAAGGTTTAACAATTGTCTTGTCGTCTAAAAAAATCAAAATTACTAAAACAAAAATACTTAAATTTACCAATAATTTATCTCTACTGCTTGATGTGCATAATAATATCATAAGTATAATCATATAAATACCAACAAATAAAATATCGCAAATAATCAAATAATACTTATTTTTAAAAGGTCTTTTAACAATTCGTAAATAAAAGGTTCTAACATGTCTTGTTAGGTATGTGACGTCAGTTAAAGATCCTTATTTTTGTGCTACGACGATTTCGCTTTATGGAATAACAAGCATTATCCCGCAAGGCTTCTAATCACATACAGTGTTATTTCCTCCTACATTTGGAAGGGAAATTGAATATCACATGTCATAAACACCTGTGTTAGCGTTCTATTTTTCGATTATTAATGAATTCATATATCATATATATAATAACTTTTACGTTTATTGCCACGTTAAGGGCGTAAATAGCACACGTTTTTCACAACAGCTTAAAGAAAACAATAAAGCTACATAAAAACTATATTAGTTATATATAGGACCATTTGATAAAATCAATATAGGGTGGTACTGCAATTACACATCAAGAGGGTGAAGCGGTTTTTCTGTGAGATGGTGGTACTTTTTCGGTTCGAGCGGCCAGCTTTCAGCGCAGTGCAGACATTCAACAACGAGAGCAACTGCGTGGCTCTACAACCCTGAAAGTTATTCTAGCGTTAAGTAGATCGTACGTTCCAAATACAAGGGAAATATGGCCAGCGCAACTGCTAGGTATTGATATTGACTATCTTAAACCGCAAGTGAAAAGAAAAAAATAACCATTTACTAGAAAAAAATGTTTAATCTTTTTATAATCAGGACCGAACAAAGCCATTAATCGTTATATCTCATATAACGCAGAATATTATAGTTTCCACAAAAAAAAAGGCATTGATGAGCTGAGTTGATGCCAATTTTTGTTATCATATTGTTGCTCGCGTATTAACGGAAATACGAGAACACTAAAATATCTTAGTGACACATATGTCAATGACAATAATAAAAACAGACGGAAAGCATATGCACAAAAATAGAACAAATTATTAAAATAAACTAAAATACCTTGAATACCTTGAAGTAACAATTTTTACAATTTAATTACTTTAATTATATTAACTAAACTTTACATTAAAAAATAATATTTAATTAGCAACTAACAGCTTCAATTTGTAAATAACAAACGTTAATATTTCCAGTCAAAATACTAGATGGTTAAAACCCATTGAAACTACTAAAACGTAACGGTTTTGAGGTCCATACAACCTTTCTAAGGACAATGTTCCGTTTCTATTCCAATATCAGATATGACTGTCGAAATACAACAAAAGCTGTGTATAATATTATTTCTTCGTAACAATACGTCTCATGAACTAAAATGTGTATCGTCGACTAGATGTGTGAGAAAACGTAATGGTAATAACGTATTTTAATTTAGCGTATACATAATAACGTTATAGCGTATTAGTCATATGATAAAACATGTAAACAAGACGACACAATTAATTCATTATAATCGGGATGTTACACATTTTGTAACAACCTGATTATCAGTATATCAAACCGACTGGACCGAATACTATATCTGATAGAAACTTTGCGTAATTTTTTTAGATCAAAAATAAAAAATAATTCAAATAAAAATTCAAGTGTTCGATTGAACATTAAATTATTGTGTCACAACATTAAAGGGTTAATGCATCATTGACAGTTGTAAGGCGATTGTTTGTCTGTCACACACTGCCTTATATTTGGTGAATTGGTGATGCACCTTATGTTTATGTTAATGTTTTTACTTTTAGCCTTAGCGGTTCTATAAAGTGTCATTGGGTACCGAATCCGAGGAAATGCCAAGTTTTCAGGAGTTGGATAGACCCTACTACTGCGGGGTCACGGATGAGGACAAGCGTGACTTGGCTTTTAAATTTTAAATTTTGGGGATATCGCCTACGGTATGACCGTGTTCGCAATAGTCGTCGACTGTTTTGACTAAGCAGTGGGTGAAGGCGGTGAGAACCGCTCCAGAACGAGGGTATATCTGTAGTATGCGGTGTGAGTCTGCCATACTCTAAGGCGAGAACGACCTATCACGGGTTGTATGCTATCCCTACTTGTGTATCAGCTGCACCCGGAACGGTGGGTCCGGTAATAACGTAAAGTCTAGAGAATTTTTATTCATCAACACAATTTGTAACACCAGGGCTCTTAACGCCGGATATACAGTGGGTATGTACTCATATCAATTTAAGGACTTTGCTGTTTAAGGACAAGTTTACTACTATACTACGATATAGCGTTACCACATGTTAAAATAAAATATGAATCTTTATATGTCGTACTTGATTTGCGCCCTTGTAGAATACTAAGCAATTTTAATAAAATTTCTTTCTTTCCTCTTCTATACCAAACCAATCATGTTGCTTCTAAATGTTCAGCCATATTAACTACTACACAGACAAGTGTGATCTAATTGAACATTTCATTTACTTAATAAAGAGTAAATACCAAGTTTTCATTGTTAAAGCCTCTTACATACGCATAAAGAAATTAACCCATACGTATGTTAACAACAATGTCGATAAAATTTGTATGCCTAACCAACTTGGGAAATTTTCCTTTATTTGTGTCCTTATTTTACTTCGGGGAAAAGTGAAAGTTATAATGTGTTTGAGCAAATTTATTGGAATGAGAAAGGCTTTCCTCGCATAAATTTGTTGCGTCATAAGACCTCCAAGGTAAATCTGCGTTTAAACTTTTCATGGCTTTGCAATTTATAATTTGTTACGTCCTTACTTCAACTCGAGAAGCCGCGATTAAATATATAATAATTATGGTAAATGAAACAAATATACTTTTCCAAATCAAGTAACGTGACGAGCAAGTCAAGCACCAAATGATAAGTGACACGTTTGCTCATAACAATACCGCGACACCCAGAAACTCCTCACCCCACGCTGTCACCCCTCTGGGTGAGATTTAAGATGTATTTAGGAGAAAGCGTTGAGATATGCCCAGTAATTACGCTAGCAATATTGTCCTTTAAGCCGGAACAAAGTATTGCTTACACATTGCTGCTTAGCGATGGAATAATTGGCAATACAGCGGCGCCATCACAGGCCGACTCAGCCACTTTTACCACTCATAAATGGATGATTGGATATCCTTAATAGTTTAGTCCTAGTTACCTGAACTGCATTTAGAATATATAACTAATTTACCTGATATAAATTTAAGATAGTATGTATACCTTAAACACAACAGGTATGAAAAATAGAAAATGACCATTAAAAAAATACTATTATTATTACAACTTCTGATCCTCAATATTATTATTCATGATATTAACTACAACAGAGTATCCTGAAAGGCTATAAATGACTTAACCTAAAAAATTTGACATGTTAAGCATCCCAAATCCCATCCCTGATATATTATTATTTTTCTATGTGGTTACTCTTGCATTCCGTCATGGGTGGCACTACAAAAATGACGGTTATTCAATTTTGTGTAAATATAATTCCAAAACATTAGATAGCGGACGCAGCGCAGAACCAGGAACTTTAAATTCTGTTAAATGTAAAATACCAGTGGCAACCCTACCCATAAGTAATATTAATTATGACTAATGATTTAAATGATGAATTTATATTATAAACGTACAAATTTTTTAACAAATAACTAATCAACAAATATCAGTTTTATCAGTAATATCAGTTTTACAATTATCAAGAATGCTTATTAATGAGTATTGACAATTTTACAATTGATTCCATAGCAGATTTTGGTTTAAAAAATGCGAAGAACTTAATTGTTTTACTCGTATATGGGATAGCTATTAAATTGTATTAAGGCTTAACATGCCGTAGCGGTGTTTCAAAAGAGCAACTGTTGAGTTTCTCGCCGACTCTTCTCAACATAACGTCATTCAGACCTGGTAGTAGCTTTCTCACGAACGATATGTGAAAATGATGATTTAAAAGCGCTTCACAAGCACAGGCCTGTTTGAATTAATATATTTTGATTTGATAAAAAAAATTAAAAAAAAGAAATATCGTTGCGTGTGTGGCCATCCTAACCGCTTTTGGAATAATTCGTATACTAATGCATGTAAGTGTGTAAAATACGAAAGGCATACGTGTTACCTTCGAGCCTAAAAATATTAAAATCAAATATATCTCACGCCAAACCAATCACACACCAAAACACCATGTTTGTAAGTAAAAATAGGATTTCTGAACTCGAACATAGATTAAAAATCCTAATGTGCAGAGCATTCACGTTCTACTCTATTCAGTACCATTTACATAGATCAACGTTTTTTGTTTTATAATAAACCAAGCAAAGTAGAACTACCATTACTTTTTTTAAATTCTCAAAAAATTACAAAATACAATTTGTCATTCACCATTTTATCGCGCAGTATTTTAAGTATCTGAGCTAGAAAAATTAATTAACTAAGTATAGTTTATTAAGAAACTTTCAATCGTCAAATTTAAAAATTTTATAATTAATATGCGTAACTTATTCATAATGGGGAGTGATAATAGAGTCATTTTAGAAATAACATAATTTCAAATTTTCAGTTTTACTCCTTTTTTTGAAAGAACTGACTGTAACTGAATTGGTATTCTAATAAACGTATTACGTTTGTTTTTGTACCTCCTCAATACATAAATATTTCTTTTTTACTATATTTTTGCTTTCTCGACCGATTCTTTATTCGAATGAAAAGGAGGAATATATCTTATACTTTCGAGTCCTGAGAGCTGTTTAGAGCTCCGAATTCGAAACTTTTTGATTAGTTCAAAACACTGAATGGAACTAAGTAAAAGGATCTACCGTGGTAAGATTTATTTAATCAACATAGAAATCCTACTACTGGGCGAAAACTCTATGTTTATGGTTATCAGGACAAAACCTCCTACTTCGCCTTGGACATACGGCTAATCGGAATGTGAATCATCATGCACTCCACGATGTATTTCAAGAAACTTGAAAGACTTTATCATAAAAAGAAAGTAACGTTTTGAATAAAGGAAAAATGCCGCCGTACCCATATCCTAACATAAAATTTACGATCAATTTTCCAGCTTACGTCTAAGGAAAACGTACCACGAGAAATACAATTCACGGTCAGAAAAGGTAGATGAAACGAAACCATTAAATATCTAGTTTATGTATATTCTTTATAAAGAAAGGAAATAGAAATATTATTTTGACATTTCTTAATAAGATTTTTTTTGTGTGTTTTATAATAAAAAATATTTTGACACTTGCCATAATCACGGAGTTAAAAATCTTGCTATACTTAAAAAGTATTTCATATTACCAGAGTTTACCATTTTTCGTATAAGAAATCCTGGTTCATACATTATTTTTATATGATTAGGCGGACAAAAGAACAAGTGGCTCACTTGATGTTAAGCAATAACCGCTGCCTATGGATATATTCAACCTCGAACGCTTGAAAATGGGTTACCAGCCTTTAAATTGGGAACTTTTAGAACGGAAAGGAAGGGGGAGGTTGGAAAGGAAGGAGGAGGGAGGTAGGCCACCGGCCAACTTACTCAAAGGACGGAACGCGGAAGCACAATAATTTCCACTTTAGGCGGATTTTCTACGAGATCGAGGTACTTATCCAAATCGAGCCGGCTGATTCAGCAGCTGCTAAAGCTGCTGCGTGGCTCTACTATCGTTAACAACAAAAAATACACCGTTAAATAAAACCTCAGCAGTTACTTTAAGTTCTAATGGCTATGCAGCAATAGCGAAGTAGCCAGCTTAAGTGGTAGAATGATTAATACAGATGCAGTTTTTTTTTGTTGATAAAATGATGAATAAAAGAAGAAAGAGTTCTCTTATTAACACTGCTTTCCTACGAAACTGAGGTACTTCGTGAGGTAAGCTAGGCTATTAAATCATTTAGCAAATTTACTACGCGCCTACCACGTCATGTTATCGACGAGGAATTGTTTTGTCCGCAGTACTCATTCTGATAATCAGTAGCGAACTGATTAGTTGTCTTCACTAAAGAGGGTGTAGAGCAAATGTTTGACTTGAATAACAATTCAGTGACCTATTAATAAAAGTACATACCATCTACAATACTCGCAAAAACACTTCTCTATCTCTACTTATTTTTTTGTTTTTTTCTCTCCTTTAAATGTTAACGAAGGCTATTAAACGTTAATACGATCCCGCAATTGCAAGAATGTTATTGACTATTCAAAGTAGGTACACAAAGCTTATGTTCGGACGAATGTAGAATTTATACTAAAACATTTAATTTTAGAGCACTAGGAATATTAGCAGAACAAACTTTACAAGCGAAAGAAATTAAAATAAAAAGTTAAAAACTTATTAAAGTTTTATTCAATTCATAATTACTAGGTATCACCTATTAGTCGAAAATTAACCAAAAATTGATTTTGTTCATCAGTTATATTACTTTTTTTAAAGTATAATTAAGTCTTTTTAATGTGACAATTAAAATTTGACTAATTAAGTAAACACGTAACACAATATGTGTTACCTGTGCGTAATCTAAACGCCGATAATTCGTTATCCTTCATCTAAATACTATGATTTTTTTAACAAATTTCATTTTAAAACTTTAGCTTTCCGTCATTTTCCTTAACATAAACTTTAATTCTACCAAATTTCAGCACCCTACGCAATAGGCTGTAAAGGAGTAAAAAGTTTTGATTTTCACATAAAAATAACAATATCATAACCTATATATAGCCTTTCAACCCGAAGTAGCGTCATTCTATTATCATTGTAGTTAATTCCCTTTAAGGGCAACCGATTAATTAAATACCTCCCATCAACAAACATATACAAACCTGACAAACAATTCTTCAGTTCATAATTAAAAGCACGTTGTTATAGAGACGATTTAAAGGCTTACACTTGTTCGAAGTGAATAATAATTGCTTGTTCCTAATTAACAACGAGGATCATTATATCTTTTTTTTTTAAAGATTTAAAATATGTTAAACTTAAACACAATGTTTCATGATATGATATACCGTCGATAAGTAATCTTAAAACGGAATACTGGCAACGCATTTGTAATTTGTTCGAGGTTACAAATGTCCATTTAATGTTGCTTTTTGCTATATTTCAATAATAAATACTAATAATTGATACATACGAATTATTTTTAAATTTCTTTTATATGGTCTGATTCAAATTGAAAATATAATAGATACACATATGTAATACATACTGGATTGCCTGCGGCTTCTAACGTCATTCTAGACAAGCAACGAAATAACATAATTAAAATAGCATATTTAGTGAATTCATTTAAACGTTATCACCGGTATTTTTATTTTTGATATATTATAAAGATTCAAAAACACAATTACTCGAATTAAAATTGGAAGAATATTTGTCTTACGTCCTTTATATTACGAACCTAAATTTAATGATAAAAGCTCGCTACAATCTATTTTGCAATATATTGATCGTAACAATCTAATACTCGAATAAATTTTTTAAACTTAAATAACAGTTAGTTATATAATAAATATCATGAGAACATACATATGTTATACTATAA
>DWHQ01001355.1:0-10989 GCA_018247955.1 Eurytides marcellus marcellus | reverse complement strand
TTTACGCCGCACGAGGTTCAATATCTTAAGATACTGACTTCTTATACATGAATCTGTGTTATGACCCTGAGCAGTCTGTTCCATGATTATGATAGACCGTAAAGTTTTTTAACGGAAATTTTTAAATCACATTAAAAGACAATAATATCGATAAATAAGCTTAATTTTGAAAATATCTCGATCCTATACTTACAACCATTGCTAATTTTACGTAATTATAATACAATTTATTATAATAATGTTTAATTATCATTATATCATAATACAATAAATCGTATTATAATGATAATTACATTTTAAGTAATAATTAATTAAGTTACAATACAATAATTCTCTTTATTGCATTTTATAATTTTACTGGTTTAAAAACTATAACGTTTTTTAACTAAACTTAGCAGAAATTTCCAACTTTAGGTTAGGGTTAAAACTTCGATCCACTGGTTTCATTTATCAAAAACTAACCAACACTTTGTTGTTATCGTCTCCTATGTTTAGAAGCACTAACTAAACAAAGATCTATTCGCACCAAGATTAAAACATTGTCATACGAAAACTGACATGTGAACACATTGTTTCACTATATCTATACTCAAAACACAATAACTTTTTGAATTACATATATACTACACTCTTTTTGAACAATGAGACAAATCTATTTTCACTTCCTCCATCTCTTTTTTCAAATAGCCTTTTAAATTTTTTTCTACTATAGATAGCATTTAAATTTGCGCCTAGAATGTAAAATTATGTGTATATAAAAGAGTCCAACGTACAAAAGAAACCAAACGTATAAAAGAGTCCAAAGTACGTAGCAACCACATCAAATCAAATGAAAATATATTTATACTATGCGAGGCTACCACCAACTCGCCGGTGAAGGCGGTGAAAATCTCAAATATTACTCTTTTGAAAAACCATTACAATCTATCACCATATTAATATAACATAAACAACATAACCATACTAACAAAACAGCCATCCATCCAATTAGAATCAAACACGAAAAAGTAAAAAAAAATCTATCTAATCTATTATCAAAGTAACATATATCTGCAGCAACGCAAAAAAGTTACAAGACTGTTTATGTAATAAGTGAAAGAGATATTGTTATTATTATTAATATATAAAAAGTTAATTGTGATAAAACATTCATCCTACTATATTACAAAAAAATGTGACAATTTACTTTCTTTCTGTCTATTTTTACCAACCTTTAAAAAATGAGGAGGTTCTCAGTTCAGCGATAATTCTTTACCATGTGAATCGATTCAACCTTTTTTTGTTATTTGAATGGGCTCATGTATCGAATCTTTAAGCATAAGAGTATGAATAACTTAACTAGTCTAAACCCCTTAGGAAAATTTCCTGTAACGTATTGCAATCATTAATGCATGGACACAACAATTTTTCGTTTTTCGTTCGACGTCATAACACTTAGAAGGCATACTAGATAAAAACGATAATAAAACGGGTATAAAAAATTTCAATTTAATATGTTGATCATTGCAGAATTTTTAACTAAGTCGTATATAATACTAATATATGACTGCTAAACGAAAATTATTGTCAACCATTAGAAGGAGCATTGTAAATTTTGCCAGATTGGCAATAACTGTGTTTGCAAAAATATAATAAATTTAATAGTATATTACAATCTTACTTTAAATTTTTGAGTAAAGAAGAATAAAATAAAAATGCATTTTCAAATGATATAAACAAATAATATAAACCAGGTAGACAAAAGCATCTTTATTAGCAGATAATTAAGAAGCCTTTTTATCGTCATCATTCCATTTTAAAATAATTCTATATGGTAATCTACGAATGAGGTGCACAAGTGCAGTGCCAGTTGAGTTATTGACTTAATTACTAAATATTTTCCCTAGCGATCGGCTGTTTTTAATATAGAATTAGGTCGCAAGTCGTAAATCATTATAAGACAAGCAAGCCATCTAATAGTGAACGATACGTAATTACTCATAAGAGTTTATACTATACTTACATATATTACACTAAGTTTAAATTTAATCTAACTAAAAAGTGACTAACCTATACATTGTTTAGTTCTGCGGTACGCTTATCACCGCGACATTCAAGATAGTACTTTTCTATGCCCAATAAATTGTTTGAACACATGGCTACTTTATTCCAAGGAAATACTCCTTAGAATAAAGTAGCAATGTGTAATTTAATTTTCATCAGTGGACTTTTAAAAGCTTAAAAAGTCACATGAGCCAGAGTTTGCCGCCAGCAGTAACGTTAAAGCACAACTGTGTTAAACCAAAATTTGAAAGACAATGTTCCCAGCGTAAGAACTAGTCATAGAAATGTATGTCTTATCATATCATATGTATCTGGGTGATGAGCGCATTGCCGAGCCAAGTTAGTTTGAACTCGTGGCTTTGTCCATGCCCATAACAAAGGGCAGACGTGCAAGAGCTTACCATCAGGTGCACACCTTTATTATCCCGTCATTTTTCCTGCGAAAAAAAAGTTTACGTTTGTATATAAACTTTATACATATACATGGAATCGCTTTGTTATAATTTGGTAAAGTAAAGGCCATAACATGTAGTTTATACACTTACATGCTGCGATTAAAGTCGATACACGTATAATATTTCTTAGATTATAGGTAAAAACTCTCACATACTTCTCGCCCGTTTATAGTTGTATATTAAATGGACCGCTCCCAAATTTTACATATAGAGATGTCTTCTCCAATCCTAATTTGTCACGCCTCATTGAGTCCCAACTCAAAACAGCAAAAATGACATATCCACTAATGAAGCATCAGTTTTCTCATCTAGATATGAAGTGAGAATCTTGAAGGCAATATTAAATTTTTTACTGAGTAATTTTAGTCGTTTAGTACCCTCTATTCATACCCTTTTTTTAGTAAGAATGGATTAGATAAATGATTCTATTAGTTCCAATCGCGACCTATCTTTATCAATTTGTACTTTTCTTAACCAAATTATTTTAAGAAATATACAAAAGTAAGTGAAACCATCCATGTTTGTATACATCTTAATAGGAAACTAACAAGATAAGAGTTACTTAAATCTTTATCATACACCTTTATTAATCCAATTAAATTTTCCTCCTATAAGTAGGTACTATAGTTTTCCATAGATATAACATTATACCAAAATTTTTAAACTAAATTTAAAGCACATTCGTTTATATTTTAATTTCAAGGTGAACTAGTCCTGAGTCGTATAACGACATTACCTCATTCAACCGGAGTTTGATATTCAACATCGTATTTTAAACCAAATAGCATAAAAAATTTAAAATTTTGACGCCAACACGAAAAAGCATGAACCACATCAAAAGAATATTATAAGAGTTTCGGTACGATTTCATGATGATTCATATCTTTTAATTTTGTTAGTATTTTATTGAAATTAATTTACATATATAGTAAACCAAACAGTAATCTCATTTATAACATAATTTAAGAGCAGTGGGTATATTTTTTTGTTTGTATTGTCTTTAATTTTATGATACCTTTTATTCGATTCAACATATAATTACTATAAAATATACCACCCTTTTATATTAAAATCATAGATCAAAAATACTTTAGTTATTAAGATCGCGCTATGCGTCGATATATTGTATAATAAGTTTTATTCCTATTCGTTCAGGCGGTTTTTTAGTTAATCAACGTACCATTCAAAACTTCTACATTTTTATTATAAATCAAAATATACGAGTATCTACAAGGATAAACTTTGAGGATGTTCTTGAATATGATCACACACATTTTTTGGTATTTTATTTATACTATTCAAATAGATGTTGTGATTTCTAATTCTGGCAAAATAATATTGTCAAATCAAATCAAAATATATTTATTTAAATAGACCTTAACAAGAATCAAGAATCGTCATACTTACATGTATGTGTCTCAGTTCATGAGGAAGCTACCACCGGCTCGGAATGCAGTTTTGCTGAGAAGAGCCGGTGAGACACCCAACAAATCCCGACATACTCTTTTAAAATACTATTAGAATGTGTTAAGCCTTAATACAATATAATAGGTCATTTTTAATTTGTGATTTATGCAATAGATTATTTATAATTTTAGTTTTAAATGGCCTAAGTGGTAAATCCAATATACCTTGTGGAATTTTATTATATATGCATATACTCAGCCTCATAAGGAAGAGAGCGCCAAGAAGGACTTTATCTTTAACTATCTTTCACCTTAATTTTTAACTTTTGGAATTTCTTTATGACTATATTTGCCTATTGATCTAACACCAAGTTTAGTGCTCACACATTCAAGGGTCTTGAGTGGTTTGACCATTTCCTTCTCGAAGCTTCCTCTGTGGCAACGTCAATTTATAAAGAATTTTTATTCCTCTATTATACCGTAATGTAATAACTGCTGTCCAGCAAGTCGATGTCAAGCAGAAAAACAAATTTCTATATAACCGTAACTTCATACAACGTATAAAATGATACGACGTTAACTGTATTCTTAATGACAGTTGCCATATTTCACGGTCGTGATCGCTTTTACTCGGCTGATGGAAAAAATTGTTTATGCACGCAATTAATGTCCCGCTACCCTTAGTACCTGAGTATTACACACTTTCGTTACTTCTAGAAGGTTCTCTAAGCCAAAAAGCTAAGCCAAGATACTTTTGTTTCAGTTTACGTTTTTTTTTTGGAGTAGGAATCAACCGAACAAGGGGCTCACCTGATGGTGAGCAATCACCCCTGCCCATGGACATTCGATACATTAAAAGACTTGTAAATGCATTGGCATCCTTTAAGGTGGTATCAGAGAGAGGGGAATGGAGAACAGTGGACCACTAGCCACCTTACTAACCGGACGAAACGCGGAAACATAAACGCTTCCACTATACGCCAATTTTTTGTAAGGTTGTGGTTACCAGTACCCACCCGGAATATAATAGATTCCTCGGGTTCATTATCGAGGAATAGAATTTACCGGTTATTCTACTCCACGGACATTAGGTATTAACATTACAGTTTTTTGATCTGTAAGGCAATCAGAGAAATTACTTTGCATAGAGAATAACCATCCTTTGCAAACCATGTCAAAGTTTTTAACTGTTTATCAGTTCACCACCCCACTGTCCTATTATGGCGGAATTATCCCTTACATATAAGTGGTACACTCGCTTATTATAAGAGTCCCGATATACTAGTTTCGTAACCCGTAATCCCTGAATTGATGAACGTTTGGTCGGATGATAAGCTTGGATTTAGCGTTGCAGGTTGTTGGTTCGATTCCCACCCAGGACAAATATTTGTGCGTACTACAGATAATTGTTTCAGATTTAGGCGTTTGTCATGATGAATTTGATGTAAATCGTGTTATAAGATACAGCGTTGTTTTTTTTTAAATAAAACAAGAAATATCTTGCGCATCTATGTTATACATAATGACAAAAAAGTGCATAACATTAATGTATTTATTATTAAATATTTAGTCTTTTATTTTTTTATCTATTTATTTTGATTAATACTAATTAAATAATCATACAGCACAACACGTACCCCACCTACAGGTAGCGAGTGAAGAATGAAAATCTAAACTTTATGGCGCCAAGTTTATAATTGACATTTAAAACAGAGAAATTCGATTTATCTACGATTTCACAGAGTATTAATTGTACATGTTACATAGCAGTCTGTGTGAAGGGAAGTAGCAGATGTGACGAATGAAAATCATTTCATATAATTTTCATCATGCTATTTATGAAATTTTCCATGCTTAATTAAAATAGTGGGTTCCCTTTATGATTTTACGCCCACGTCACTAAGAAGGATTTTTTTTTAATTCCACTCTTATATAGTTGAAATAATACATAAAAGTTGGTTTAAAAATTAATTGAATTGATGATCTAAGAACTGATAAATTTGTTATTCGATTGCTTAGTAAAAGAAGAACAAACCAGCAAACTAGTGTCGCATTTGTAACACACGGTAATTATTAATAATTGCTTACAGGTCCAATGCATGGTAAAGTTGTAGTATGCTATATTGGTACCTGGGCGACATATCGACTACAGGATGGCCAATTTAACCTTGAACACCTGGAACCATCGCTCTGCACTCATATCGTATACGCTTTCGCTGGACTTGATGATAAAACAATGGGAATCAAGAGCCTTGGTAAGTATACTATACATTTTTTTCTTGTAAAAAATTATTACGTATAAATTGTCTTTAACTGGTCCATTGGTATAGTGGTTAGTGCCCCTGACTGCAAGCCCGAATGTCCCATTCAGGACAAAATGAAAAAGGGGGGTACCCGTGCATTGCCAGTTACTCGACCGCCAATCAGTTATGTGGAAGCATTACTGTAAATCGACTTGAAGGGCAATGTTGCCAGCATAACAATTGGGCATTTAGGTTTGCCATCTAACATCTCTGGATGACAAACGCGGTGCAAAGTCAAGCAATTTAGAATTTGTGTAGTAAAAAATACTGTTCAGCCCTATATTATTGGGAAAGCATTTTACTTACCATCGCGTGTACGACATTCTCGGTCTTAATCAAAAAAAAGGATAATCACGAGAAAAATATAAGTCATATTATTTGTCCATCCATATACTAGAACCATATCTAAAATATTTTGGTTGCGACTGGTCATCGCAACAGGGAAAAGAAATAAAACAAGAATAATTGATTTTCAATATATTTACTTGACTAATCTTCTTACAGATCCCTGGCACGACTTAGAAAAAAATAAAGGAAGCGAAGGTTACAAAGGCTTGGTCGCACTAAAGATGCGATATCCTCATCTTAAAGTTACCATCGCTATCGGTGGGTGGAATGAAGGTTCCAGTAAGTTCTCCGCAATGGCAGAAACGCCTGAGAATAGAGCAAAGTTCATAAATAGCGTTCTTGTCTTCCTTGAGTAAGTTTCATACCGTTTTCTAATGCAACTACTAACCAAATTAAATACTGCTAACCTAATATATCTACCTGATTTAAACTCAATATTTTTTCGGAATGCGCCACACATAGTGTATGTCTTTTAGGCTTTTAGTTTACATTTATGTGTGCTATTTTATGTACATCAATTTTTTATTAAACGTTAAACAATTTTCTTTTTAATTTTTATAACTCATCTTTAATTTTTAACAACATTCAATAAATTACACTGTTAAATTGGAAACAATATCAAAATCATAACTAAATGGATATATGTACGTTTCAGTTTATACAAGTTTGATGGACTTGACTTGGATTGGGAGTATCCCGCTAAGAGAGACGGCAGACCTATTGACAAAGCAAACTTTGTATCACTCGTAAAGGTAAAGACAAATAAAACATAACATTTCCAAACAGCGTATTAAATTTTTTGCGTCTGGCTTACTTACTTTAATAAATAACTAATATAATATTTAAAGGTTATAATTTTCGTAACCTTTAAAAAATATATTAGTTGTTGTAAGACAACAAACCAAAACAACTGATCATCGTTAGTCTTAATAGACGAAACTTGGCATTTTTCACGGCCTACATTACATCTAAATAACGATGGTTGTACATTCTTTTATCTAACTAATTTAAAGTCTTACTAATTCAAAGACTTTAATTCATTTATCTTACTAAATTATACGTTTTCACTCACTAAAACTCTATAACCTTAAAATGGTTAGAGACTACCCTGCTTCACGTATACCCAATGCTAAACTTAAAACCGTCTTAATAAATTGTTATTCAATAGGAGCTGAAAGAAGCCTTCGAACCTAAAGGTTACCTGCTAACGGCTGCGCTTGGAGCAGGGAAAGAAACCATGGAAGCAGCTTACGACTTGCATAAGCTAAGCCGATACCTCGATTTCATACATATGATGTGCTATGATTACCACGGCACTTGGGACGGTGTGGTTGGTGCCAATGCGCCGTTAAGAGGAACAAACGAAGATGACGTCCTTAGTGTGGTACATACCTAACATTCCGCACTTACTAAATGTTTAACTGTAACGATTGCTATTTTGGTAATTTTTTTTTTGACAGGAATATACCATTAAATATCTACTATCGAACGGCGTCAGTCCTTACAAAATGGTCCTTGGCTTACCATTGTACGGACGTACCTTCATTCTCCAAGAAGATACTCAAAACATCGAGTTCGGTCGGACCCCGGTCCAGCAAACCGGTTTCAAGGGACCGTATACTAAAGAAGCCGGGTTTATGGGATACAATGAGGTAATATATAATATAAAAAATTATTACGTGACAAAGTGACGAGGGCACTCTTCACCCACAGATTTAAGATCTTAATTCTCTATGGCCAGTAAATAAATTTGCATCATTGCCCTTCAAACCAGAACACAGTGGTGCTAACACATTACTGACTGGCGAAAAAAAAAACGGACAACACAGTCTGTGAAAGAGACTTACCACCTATAAAATATGTTGTCTAAGTTTATGTACACATATTATTTAAGAGAAATTTTTGTGCAATATTTATTGATATTATGCGAAGTGTTATTTGGTTTTTATTTCAATATCAATTATTGAAAAAATGCCCCTAATTATCTAGAGTATTATATGAGTATATCAATTCTTCTGTAAACAAGTGACTAATACATTTTAATGAAACTACCAACAGATCTGTGCGGAAATAACCAATAAGTCTTCGAAGTGGACTCACCATTGGCACGACCAGTCGGCTACGCCATACTTACGTGACGACAAGCGAATAATCTCTTACGACAACACCAGGTCCATCGCTATTAAAGTCAAGTGAGTACCTTAAAATATTTCTGTTTACACTGAGCTTGGTGTTGCTAAGTAATATTGCAAAATTATTTTGTAATATTAAAATTATAAATTGCTCTGGAAATGGCTTTGAAGGATACAATACGGACAATTCTAACTTATTACGTTTTGATGAGATTTGAACGACAATTTAAGTACATCGGCATTCGTACGTATTAGACGCTTCGAGAATAATTAAATTTAATATATTAAAGAGATTTGCTGACAAAAATACTGTATAATTTTTACACGCTCACTCCATCAGAGTTACGTTCTATCTGAAAAACAAAACATTACAGAAGTATTAATATTAAACTAAATACAATTCTAACCATTATTTTAATCAATTTTGCAACAACTAATGTATGTACTAAACATAGCACGGAGTTCGTATATGATAATAATAACATTAATTACTGAAAATGTTAATTAGCAATATAATGAACTATAATATGTATTGCCATTAGTCTTTAACATGTTTGTATTGTTGGGGATATAAATCAAATTTTAGCTGTACAAGCTTTAATTAGACAGAATAAACAAAATTAATCCAGTAGTTCTTTAACTGTTTAGAAAAGCTGAAACGGAATAGAATAATAAAATATCATATTAATTTTTTAATTTTACTATAAATCGTTTTAATTAAACCTTCATATTATTCCAAATAATAAGCCACGTTTTCGTAATTACAGATTGGCAATCGACTACAACCTAGGCGGTCTCATGGTCTGGAGTATTGACACGGACGACTTTAGAGGAAATTGTGATAAAGAATCTGACACCTATGATGACTTCAAACAGCAATACAACAGGATTGTCGATGACCCTCTGCTAAAAAAAGCATTGAATTCACTTAACCTACCTGATGGTAATATAAGACCACTTCGTTCACTTTAATATTTATAACAGCTGTGCATTATAATATGTTTTGTATTATATTATTAGCACCTTTGCAACATTCTAATATTGTGGCCTTAATAGAATAAATTGAGAAAAAATAACTAAATTTTATCACACAATTTTACCGCCTTATTCATAAAAAGTTATCGCACATCTTATTTTACACAAGCTATCAATAAAGTAAGATTTACAAAAAATGTTATTCATAACAGTATTTTAGCACTAAAAACAAAAAATACAAAAAATCTGTAGCTCCGATTCATGTAACAACCTCTACCATGTCACAGAAAAGCTCTTACGCATTTATTTACAGTTTATTAGTAAACTATATTGAGTTTTATTAGTAAACTATATTAGTTTTATTGATTATTTTTTTTCCAGTCGGTCGTTTAGAAAACCTTAGTCGGCGGTCAGCTTACGTGGTGTCGAATAGCAAACTGCACTTGCGAGTACCTGAGGCACAATACTCCAACTATCCGCTGATGCACACAATAAACGAAGCTACTACGCTCGCCCTAGAAGAAAAGAGAATTCTCGACGAAATGGAACGTGTCACGAAGCAAAATGAGATTCCGCACAAACCCGGTTCGGCCTCGGGGCTAACTTTCAGCATGTGCACTGTGATATATTCTTGCTTGATTTTTATTTTAAGATTATAAAAAACAGGTGAAACTTTTTTTTTCAATTTCATGGATATCAAAGTGCTTATTAATGGCAAGAACAAACGTACGTAGGTACCTATAATGTAAATATTTGACAGCTATATACACGTTAATGGCTATAAGGGGTTACACATTTTAGACAATTTCATTCAAGATTCAAAGCGTTCCTTCGGTTCTATCATTTATCATTTAGACATAAATTGTTACAAATAAAAATATGTTACAAATCTTTAATCGTAACTATAATGAATATGAATCAAATGAGCTCATTATACTCTTACAGGATTTAATGAAACTTTATATTACAATTCTATTAGGGTTTTTTTTTATTTTAATATGACTTCTTTATTATTCGCTTTTAAGTTATAGTTTATAACATTTATGTATCAATTAAGTAACCTCTTTCCACATAAACCCTGACACTGGGCTAGTTTCCAAAGCAAGACAGATGAACTGATGACTATATCTGATTATAGAATATATAAAACGGCTAATAGAAATATTACGATCGATGTGAGCGACGATTTAAATATTAAAATTGATCCATGATGTGAATTTGTTATAAACTAAATCAATAAAACAAAATACTCTTTAATGTGATAATGTTTTTAATAAAGTACGAAATAAATTAAAGTTTTTTTTTTTTTACACAAGCTATCTAAGAA
>DWHQ01001354.1:0-10989 GCA_018247955.1 Eurytides marcellus marcellus | reverse complement strand
CAAATTATAACCTGTGTACAAAGTGGTCTTAAACTTTTGGCCGGCAGTGTACATCGCTTTTATTATATTCATTGACTAATTGACGCCCCGGTGTGGATACGGATAAAAAATTGTAACACTAGTAGTCCTTTTCTGCCATTTTGTGTAATTTTTTTAACTTATTCTTCTTAAACAAATATTTTATGTTACGTTTATTTAAGAGGACACACGAATAACCATGAAACACATATTCACATATACATTGTTGGAAAGAAATAGGGAATGTTTTAAAACCGTTTTTAAGTTATGCCGTTGATTCATAAACGTTTAGGTGATTGTTTTGTTTTGTATATCGTCGGACGGAATCACGCTTCGTGACTCTGGGGGCTCAGTGACGTCATATTAATATCCGTTATGTGCGCTGTACGGTTTCCGTCTTCCGGTTTTGGTGCACATCTCCTAATGACTTATGACCGTTAAATTTTATGTGGACATAATTTTATTCCCACTTGTTTACAAAAGTTAACTTATCTCTACTGTTATTTGCTTTTGTTTGATACTGCCTATTATTGAATGTATTTTTCTTGTATTTCATATCACGACAGAAAATTAGTGACACCAAGTATACGGCAGCCAATGTCTAATTTTGGATCGTTTTCCGTTTATTTGATGTTATTTCTATAAATTTATGTTGACACGTCATAACACATAAATTGTTAAGAACTGCCTCGGAGAGGGCATACTGGAAATTAAGGTACAGTTTTATGCATGCATAGTTTTGTCTCGTTCGAAAATGTCATGACATAATTAAGTCGTTTATCAACCTCGTGCAGGTTTTACTTCAGCGCTATTTGCGGTATTTTGTATATGATTATGAGTCGATTATTTCTATAATAATAATGTTCTTCTTACCAAATTTCGGTGATGGCGGCCGTTTTCAAAAGATCAACCATTTGAATGGGATATATTCACAAGTAAACAAGTGTTTGTGCAGATCAACACATTGCATTGTTCACTCGACCTGATAGGTTACATACATTTCCGTAGAGAGATCAGGTGCAGACATTAAGCCGACCTACATTATATATATTATAACCTATAGCATCGACTATTCCAAGTCACCGCTAGATGGTGTCGATAAGTAGCCGTTATGTTCTTATATATAAGCATGCATGCATGCATGCATTCGCGTCATACATAATTTTTTCATCTTATTGATGTTTTACAATTATTAGATATAACGTCACTTTGTCTTCATCAGAATAACGGCCAGTTTCAATAACCTATCTGTCGGTAGATTTAGCTACTAGAGATAGAATTTTGACATTAGGTCCATACTAAATGTGTCAAAATTCAATCTCGAGTTGGAGAAAGCTGATGTTTGCGGAAAAAGTTTTAATTTGCATTTTTTGCCATGCAAATCTACATATTGTTCGAAAAAAGCTGCCGTTCAATTCAAAAATGCTTGAATTCTCCATAACCGCTTTTCACGCCCATTCAGAACTGCCGCGTAATGTTTCCTCAAAGGTTATAAGATCACTCAGTGAGTTCGCAACCGATGCCGGTTAAAGTGTCACCCGGCTCGAGTGACGGCGTGAGTGCAATATGCAAATGTAGTCCCCATCGTCGTCCCTGTTTCCAAGACACTTTCAAAGTTACCCGGTTAATATGGCGGGATTGGTTTTCCATCGATCCGCTTGATGTTTGGTTTCTTATTGCTTTTAACCGCTACGTGCATGTTTCTCGTTTCTCGAACTTTCGACATTTATGGTTTACTTTTGTTTGTTCCCGAAGTGGTAATTGGTAATCGCTATTATAACGAATCTCAAAACGATGGTAACATTTTTTGTTTTATTTTTTTTATTCCAAAAAGACACTTAAACAACTAGAACAAGAAAACATGGCATTAAGAGGTAAATTATAACTAATTACATAAATATGTTATTGTATTTATTATACATAATTATGTTACTGATGCAAACACGGAGTGAGGTTTATGGGACAATTTTTGAAAAGAATATATAATTGACTTAAACAACAAAGAACCTAATATCTTTTCAAATTTCCCGTATTCTATCGTAAACAAAGATGTCATTAAAAATATGCCACAAGAGAGAAGCACCCAGATCCATTTTACTGTATTTTATTAAGATTAGACACATCATTCATTTTTATCGGCGGTTTGAATCTTAAAGTAACTTTGTGATAGATCCATTGTCATATTTTTTTTTTCTGATATATATTTTTAAATTCACTATGTTATTATCTCAAAGAATTCCTTTATATTGTAGTTATATAATCGTAAGAGTATGTAGTAAAAATCGTAGACTACCTAATAAGTCTTAAGACTTATTAGGTAGTCTACGATTTTTTAAAGAACGTTAGATGTAGTGAACTTATCTTTTAAAAATATACTTTAATATTTTCGCTAATACTTAAATAAATAAAGCTAATCAATAAATAAGACAGCAAAATCTAAATACCAACTGAAATATACAAAAAATTTTAGGACGTTATTGTATGTAAAAATAATACTAGACTAGTATTTACTAGGGGTCGCCTAGTGGCTGAAATCGACGAAAGGTTTTCTCCAGAGGTATAGTCTCTATATTCATTGAATAATATAATTTTCTGGCGGTGAAATTTATGATTTTATTAATCATATGCTGGATATTAATAGTACAAACTTAAACAATGAACGTATTCGCTTTTCAATTTAATGTATTTTTTATGAATAACATATAAAAAATTTAGATTTCCTTAATACTCTTTAATATAAACTTATAATTCTGCCAAATTTGAACCTCAGTGGACGCAAAAGGCTGTTAAAGAAGTACGTTTTCTATTCACTTATTGATATATACATAATAAATACAATATTTTTGTATTCGTATATTATTAGTAAATAGACAAACAGATATGTAAGTGTAACTAGTGCCTATATCATTTAAAAGACATTTAGAAATTACACGTACTTCAATTACATTTAATGTTGATGGCTGTCGCGTGTCCACTTCCAATTTAAGTTTGGCAGTCTGTTCGTGAAGTTTCTTGGGCTCCTTTGATGTGCCATTTGAGGTTACGTAATTCAGGTTAGTCGGACGTTGCTCTGTCATTGAGGTATAAAACGCTCTCGTTTCGAATTTGGTACAATTTATTTTTCTGTTTTCTTTTCTAACCATCTATCTAGGTTTCAATATTTCCACAGCGTTAAAATGACTTAATATTTATAAAATAATGCTAATAACTTGTAAGGCAGCATTCAGTTCTAGATGTTAATTTTAACAAGTTTTTCTTTGTAAGAAATTCCTATCTAAATTTGTTCGAAATAATGATTGGAATTTATGAGAATATTATCTAAATCTCTTATTTCCGAGGTTGTACGACTTGTACTAATTATGTGCGAGTATCTACTACATTAAGTAATTTTGTACTTATTATTTAGTTAGAAAGGGAATAGTTAGATTCTCATTAGGAAGGTATATATTTTGCTTTGCTACAATTATAACAAAATAAAACGGAAAGATTTATTGTTTATTTGAATATGAACACCAATTAATTGAGTCGAGAATAAGCCAATGTTGTACGGGTCAGGGAGTCGATATACTGCAACGGAAACATGTTTGTGTCGCTACGCAAAGCCGTTGTCAAATCGTGACATGCGGGGGCTAAGCTTCCGTCATTCAAGTCATCTAGTGTGGGAAGTAGAAAGTATGACACGATTAATAAATAAGTAAGTGCGGACTTTATGAATGTTTAATCTGCTTGTTTGATATTTGAATATTCGGCTTAAACTTTTTCTAATTTGTTCCTATTCGTACCTATTTATGTTGTAGGGATTGTAACTGTGACTTTTGTTATTTATTGGTTTACTTTAATTTGTACCCGATTTTTCGTAACTTGTCAGTGCCTCGTGTAAAATAATAAATGGTGTATAATTATTAATATTAAAATTATTAATCTAAAATACCATAGAATTAGATCAGCTTGTTCTATAATGCTGTGTTTAATGCAGTTGAATTTACTATGTATTCATGATCCTACAGAGGTAAAAAGATGGGAACACGCGATTTTTTGGCACAACAGTTTAAATCGCAGTAATATCAAACGAGGTTTAAACACGAATGTGTCACGATTTTCATGAAGGTTCGATACGGTTCGTTTTGACCGCTCAACACAATAATACAGCGTGTTTACACATTGAAAACGCCTGGGTTGCTTTGTTGTCGCGTCACGAGTGGAGTGAACGAGGCTCAGCCTGTCAGTTGGCGGATCGTGAAGAGCCGCGCGCGGAGCTAGTATAGCTCTCGGCTTGCTTAAACGTCGACGCGTCTGGCTTTAGGAAACACGCTCCTAGTGTGCAGTTGATTACTGGTTATGCGTAGGCGTAACGGTTGCTTTAGAAAGCCCGCAATATAGTTATTATCCCGTATTAGCTTTGGTTACGCTGTAGGTGTGCGTTATGCATGATTTATGCAGGGGTGGGCAACAAGTAGATCGCAGTCTTCGGGTGATTGTGATTGAAGCCGGTTATGACTGATCTTTATAATATGCGTATCGATTGGATTACATGTAAACCGTTTATTTCGAACTATAATTATTGTTTTCTAATGTTTTTACTAACACTTCTTTTTAAAATACCGTATCTAAAACCATATATTACAAAACACCAAGAGCATATATCCATTATAAAATAAATAGATTTATATAAACACAAAAGGTTCGCCGCCTCTGAACTACAACTGCTGCCTGCTCGCAGATTCACTCCTTTGGTAAATCCGTCCGGTGAATATTCACTCGCACTGCGACACCGCGTAGGTAGTCTTTTGTACGATACCGCAATTATTTAGGGCGTGCCCGATGATTAACGGGCTTCGTACGTCGCGTCAGGTCATTCACTTCCTAAGATATAAGCGTAAGTTAAAATATAGCCACAGAGGCGAAAATTTCACCGTTCTCTTATTGATTCGTGATTTAAATAAAGATTCATTTTATAATGTCGTTTACAAATGCTGGTATATCATATTGACTGCGTATGACGCATCGATTTAAGCTATCACATCGACACATCGACATCATGGGTTCGTATGATTCTCATACGATCGAAATAAAATGCTTTTAAATACGATTTAATAGCACTTTAACTTTACCCAGATTCGTACGTTCTAAATACAGCTCAAATACATTAAGTCTTTGACTTTTGAAATAATTTGTCATTCGCAATCTTAAATAATAAAATTCACGTAATTACCGGCTTCGCTCGGCTGGTCGTAGAATGCTTAATCAACGTAATAAGGGGCGAGCTGTATAAAGATTTGGCCAATAAATCGAGTTAGCCAATGACGTAGCGAACGATCCTAACTGGGCAAACGTTCGCACTGACCTCGTGCCGGGTAAATATTTTACTTTGTACTAATCTTAGGCGGTACGTAGCTTAAACGTAGCTCATATGTAGCCCTAGCATTGTCTAGCGTTCCTAGTAACGCACGTTTAGAATGTTAATTGCACATCATCAGATCGCATTACTAAGGCGCCTTTGTTTATGGTCCTGGGACCGTAATGTACGTTAGACATGCTATTTGTTTTGAGATGCTCGAGTTACTCTTGTTTGAGAACGGGTCCCTGTCTATGATATAGGACAATGCGTCTGTTTGTCTTCGAGTGCTGTCAGCGTGACATTTATATTCATGTTAATATATTAACTTTATTTTGTTATTCAAAAGTATCAAGGGTAATTAAATTTTTGCAAAGGCTTAAGCAGGATACATTGATATACTTTTGTAACTTGTAATATATGCATTTTGTTAGGAATATTGGATAATGTTTTTATTACCTGATAGCGAATTATGGCAAGGCGAAGAACAAATCTTTAGTTTAACATATTTATAGTTTTCATGGCCTTGTTAGGTATAAAAGGGTTGCTTTTAATGAACCAAAATGTTCAATGAGATGCGAGCTTTGTCCCGTACCTTTACTTCAAATGTTTACTTGGGACCAGGTGAGGATCACTGTAAGGATGTACAGGTCAAACGATATTTCAAGTTTGAGTTTGTTTTACAACCGCTCAAATGGACTACTTTATATTTAATTTCATTTAGTTTATATTGAGCTCCAATGTTTAATTTATTGAATAACAGACAGAAGTGAAATAATAAATTGAATTACATTTCTTGTACCTTAATCTTTAATATTAAAACATTAGATTATAGTTTCTAAGGAGTAATCTGTTTTAACACTTACTCGTTTAAGACTCGGAATGATGAATTGTTAATAGAACAATTCAATTTTTAAAAGAATTTTGATATAAATTACATCTGAATGTAGATTATAAAAAGCCTCCAATTTTCATGTTAAATACTTCTTAGTCACTAGCTAAGCTGATATCAATTATCATGCAACAAATTCTTAAGTTTTGCCTTTAACAACTTGGTAAATCCGTGTAATATTAAATATTTTACACCTACCTCACAGTAAGTTTTAATTAATGTGTAGGGTATTCAATATTTGCTTTAATACAGTTTAGGTATAGTTAGGAAAATAACTTGTTGTTAGTTAGCTGTCTTGAGCATGCTTTAGATTTGTTATAAATACAAACAGTAATTATTCTCCAGAATTTAATACATGTTAACATTGAAATATCTTATTAACTCGTGTATGTTAGGCAAAGCTAGGCTGACATATTCACGTATTTCGGAATAGGTTCAATCGAAACTGCCAAAGTTCAGCGATCGTCTTGTATCAAAGCAAGCATATTAGCTTCACCTTCATATCAGTACAGCCCAATTTGCAATTGAAACGTATTTAAGGCAATAACTAGTTACGTGAGTCACAGCCTAAAGTTTATTGCTCTCTGTATCAACACCGAGGCGAGCGATCTATGAACATCGACATCGCCAACTGTTGTGCAAGCACCCACGTACTCAAATAAATATGCGGGTAATAACTTTCGTATAGAAACCAAATCGTCGAGTCACGATCTCTCGAGTCATTCGTCTTGGCATGCCCCGGTTACACGATATCTGACTATTGTCATTAGGTTATTGTATCGGCCGCGATGGGAATTGCTTCGAACTGAAATGGTAACAACATACCTGGTTCTAAGAAAACTAATTTAAAATTAAGTTTTAAATTAACTTAAATTAAATTAAACTTATTTACGGATGTAATCACGATTGAAACGCGATGACACCCGTTAATTTGTTACGTTACAAATCTTTACTTTTAGTTAAATAATAACCAGCCATCGTTATAAATGATTGAATATATTATGTAAATACCCAAGTATTTGATTTTTTAAAATAAAGGCAATGTGCTTTATTATATTTAAATAAAATTCAAAGAAGAAGCTTTATTAAAATCGTACTTCAGATAATATGAATGAATAACTTGAGGGGGTACGGTATAAAGGGGTTTAGTTCTAGATAATAAAATGATGATTCTAAATTTCAAATGGAATGAATAAATCACAGATCTCTTAATCTCTCTCTCAGTCAGGGCGTGTAGTAAAATCAAGGAAAATTTTATATTTTAAACTATACTTTTAAAAGAGAAAGTAGCATTAAGCAAGTAGGTGTGGTAAATGATATCACCGTCAATTTCTTTTCCCAAAAATCGAAAAATAACTGCGTTATTTAATCTCTTGGATTAAATAGGTGGTAAAAGTGTAGCAAATATGTGTGTAGTTGTAAATAAAAAGGCTTAGCAAAAGCGCACTGTCCAAATGCAAGTGTTAGCATTATCGGTTGCATGTCATTGAAGTAGGGTATTCGGAGTGAAATGTCGAGAATCGGAATCAGATCTTTTAAACTATACTTGTAAATCATATTTATTTTTTCAGAATGTACTCTTGTATGGGTCTACCCACTTTTATTCAGAGTCCGTCGGGTAAACGACCAAATCTTTGCTTTATTCTAGAAGTTATGTAAAACACTTCTGCATTCCGGTCTGAATGAATTATTAAAGTAATAATCGAGTATATTACTGTCATCCATAAATGCATAGGAGCCTGTGGTGTTTCGTTTTATACTAATTTAAGTATAAAATAGTTTCACATAATATCTTTAGCTTAGTGCCTTGATGAAATGAAAACGCACACGGCACGAGTCCTCGGCTCGAGCGGGTGCCCTTGAGGCACTCGACATCAGCGAGTACGGCTGCCAACTCAGTTATGCCAGAACTCTACCATTATGCATTGTCTGTGAAGAACGCTTCGTGAAATTTCACCTCGTATTACACTGGTTTTAACCGCGGCTTTATCAATCAGTAGGCTTTCATATCACATAAAGTACATTATCAAACTTTATTGGTAGCTTTCTTAAAGTAGATGTGTTAATTATTATATATAGTATTTAGCCACTGTGCCACGGTGCTTTAAATGCGATATTTGGCTTGGTAAAAATTTATATGAAGAAGGTGCAGACAGTTAAAATTGATGCGAATGATTGAATGATATGTGTTGTAAATATCTAAACTGTAATAAATATTGTTCAAAAATGCAGTCTGGTTTGACCGAGTGTTCTACTATTTCATCATGACATGACGACATATGTAACATTTTACCTCATAATAAAAAAGTGAACGTAATGCATTTTGCAAGTTATTTGCTTGTTCAACTAAATATAAAAAAATATGCCCCAGACAAAATTAATTGAAATGCAAATGTTAAGAAATTGTGCTCAATTATAAATGTATTCGGCGTACAATGTGCATTTAAAGTGCATTTTAATGACATTTGTATTATGATATTATTAAAGCATAAAATATGCAGCAAACTAAAACATGTGATGCCATTCAGCCACATAAATAATAAAGGGTATTTATTGATGTTAAAATGTCAAGTAGATGATTATTCATATACACGATATTGTATTCAGTATTATTTTAGAGCAAATTCATGTAAGTTGTCTGTTTATCATCCTCTTCATTTAAATGCAAATGTTAATTTAATTAAAAAACAACCAATTAATATCCAATTAATATCACGCAAATTTGGACCTCTTAATTTTATTATAATTGGTATAGACAGATGATAGATAGATATTAATACATTAAACTCATTTCCGAATTTCTTTACTAGTATGATCATTTATACTTATACTCTTCGCATTTTGCACTGCCTGCCAATACACAAACTTTGTTGCGTATAGGCGCACCTTACCACACTATATATATACCAGATATATATGTAATACCCGAGGCGGCTACCTCTAACGAAGCATTTTTACACGTAATAGATGGGCGTATTTTCTGCGCATCAGTGTCGGTCGCTAAGCAACGAAATTACGACGGCACGCAACTCATTATATGCCATTTGATTTACCTTACAAGCCGCCTGTGAGTTTATTGATGTTATAACGGATTTTCATTGGAATGACGGTTGATTCTCATGCGTGCATCATGCATCCGTCACCATGCTTTAATATAATTTTCTATATAGACTCGTTATTTGGGCATTATCTATGTTTTGTCTATGTTAAAATTGTAGTTTGTATACTTTAATGCTTTCCCAAAACCATCGAAGTAATTTCTATTAATTCCCTTAATTAATTTGCATCAGTTTATGTTTGCTTGGTTTTGAAAACCACCAAAATATATTTTTTTGTAAAAAAATTGTATATGTTTTGTTATAATAAATAATAGAGAACACAACATGAACACGTTCTAAAGGTTAAATTATTGTTAATGATACCACACACATCTCATGAGTAGTCTTTTTATGTAACTTACATATTAAGCGCAAAATGTTATAAAATAGAAGGAAAATCGGCAAAACTTTTGAATAACAAATCTCGTGCCTTACACATGTAGATTTCAAAGTTATTGAGGGAAAAAGCTGTATCCGACGACGTAAACAATAGTTGCCCCGGAGTATTGATTGTAACCTTGATTCTTGAAGCTACCGGAGTTGGAAACGAGTTGGTTGAATACTAAAGCTCGGCAAATTGTGCCCCGCCGCCGGGCATGCGTTGAGTAGGGGAATGTGGCGGTATCTTGAAATATATTGTGACGACAGTTTGCTTACCATGCGACATCCACACGTTCAGATCTTACACGTGTTTATTATACATATAAAATTTGAGTGTGTGGGGTTAGTCCGTATTTTAGGTAGTAACGAAGATCAATTCATACGATTTATATACGTTGAGTCCGTATATGTAATTTTGGGGTACGAATTGAAATAGGTACTTTTCATTCAAAATGACATAAATATGCAAATATGTGCTTTTCGACTATATATATACATGTATGCAAAAGCATATATGTATATATATAGTCGTAAAGGCAACAATATAACTTTTAAAAAATTGTTAAATAAAATTATATAACATTTATAAATAGTATAATAAATTGAAAACGTAATGTTTATTTCGTTGTAGGTACTAGAATGTTTGATTAAAGGTAGTTTTTCCATAAGAAAGTAATAATTAAGACAGCAAAAAGCCGAAAAAAAGATAAATAAGTCCTGCGATAAGATATGATAGATATTTCGTATTAAAGAAATCGCAACGGAGCGCTGCGCAATCTAGATGTAGCGTTTAAATCCAGTTTAGTTACATTATACGTGATTAAGTTAAACCTCTGATGGGCACTTATAAACATTTGCGCAACAATCTAGTAATTCAGGTACAAAATGGTTGGAGGTTGATCGACGCATCGCATTCTTGGCCTTGCACGTCTAAGTAAATCCCTCGAGGGATTTCGTGTAAAACAATGCTATTAATATAGACTAAGTTGTTGCATTCACTCTCTGTTCGAAGAATCGACAGATTTTATAATGTCGTTAAAATCTATCGATTTTAACAATATTAAGATTAATATATCGATTGAGTTAGAATTATAGAATTAGTGTTATCTTAATAAAATTTATTTTTTTTAGAAATTCTATATCTAGAATTCTAGGAACTCGATAATGGAATTTTGTTATTTTATTCAATCGACAATACTTTGATTTATGGTAAAAAAAATGTATGATAAATATAATCATTGAAATATTTTTCATGACTCGTTAGT
>DWHQ01001353.1:0-10990 GCA_018247955.1 Eurytides marcellus marcellus | reverse complement strand
CATATCAAGTATGTACTCCATGTGTCATTTACTATATTTTTGTTTTCTAGCATCAATATTATCTCTCTTTTTAAACTTTACTTCACACAGTTAACTGGAATATTCTAAAGTGACTACTTGATGGAATTTGGAGATTTTCAAGATACAACATTTTTTCTTTTTGCCATTGATATTCTATGTGTAAGATTGTCATGTTTTTGTCCATACAAAGCTTGGAATAGTATTGTTGTTAAAAAACATGTGCATGTTTAGTATCCATACACAATAAGTTGTTTAAAAACAAATTAATACTTACTAGTGTGCCCATTGTAAATATCAAAGTGCATTAATTTCTTTCCAGCTCTGTTCTTTGCCTTCCTTAAGGCAGCTGCAGCTTCTTTGGCTTTGCCAAAACCAAATCCTGCTAATCCTTTTCCATTTCCAGTAACAACCTATAATTACATTAAATTGCCCTGCATAAGACAAGATAAGTGCATACTACATTAGCACAAATCAGTGTTTTTCTTAACCCTTTGTCTGTGTAATGTGAAACAATTGCTTTGGCATGTTTGTGGAACCTAATGTTAGCTTAACACAGATAGGCATGCATATTTTGAGTTTTTTATTAAAAATTCTCCAATTTTAATAAGAGCAATTTCTTTTTCCGACTTAAATATTAATTTAGATAAAATATTTAAAAAAAAAAGTTAATAACATATATTAGATTTTTACAAGTGGTCATCCATTTACCAAGTGGGTGTGGTAAGTGATAGCTACCACCCAGTGTATTCCACAAAACCAGAGACATATTAAGACAGTGTAAATTATGCAGAAGTAAAATTAAAGCTCTAACTACAGTATGAAATGTAGGAATAATATTACAACCAACAATTAGTTTCCTTATAGAGTGGGATTTGCTTCATTATGTTTAAAATTTAAAGTAAAGTATAAGCACACTACATTTTTACAAATGTTTTTAGTAGCATGAGTGAGTACTTATAATTCTGAACTAAGTTACAATAAAAATGTTTGGTACTAACAATAATCTATAGTATGTGTAAATAATTACCATTGATTGATAGTTCCTAGTTCTACCTAATGTGCCTTTCATGATAAGCAATGGTCTTAACTGTAGAACTTTTGTATCAAATCCCTCAAATTCATCTGTAAGAGAAATGTAAAATATTTAGATATATCAAATTTCATAAAATATTACTGTTTTAAATTGATATTAAAAAGTTACAAAAATGCTAGAAAGCTCTGGTAAATATTTTACCATGTAGAAAATATGATATCATGGTTTCATACCTTCTCCAACGGGATCAGGGGGTCCAATACTCCGGCCTGGCGTTCTAGCACCAGACCAACCTCTTTCAATAGGGCTCAGCTTAAGTCGTCGAAACTTTGTCATAGAATCACGTAATTTGATTAATTTATCCATTCTAGAATTGTAGTAAATTGTTTAATATCATAGAACATTTAATTTTGTAAAGCTACCATTTTAAGCCATTTTTATTAAAATACACCTTTCGGGATCATCAGGAAGTCGCTGTTGTTTCAACAATTCCCTGCCTCTAATAACAGGAGCAGATAATCCTGGCCATAACATATTGATTCTTCCCACTCCAATAACTTGACCACGGTTCAAGTCACGAATTCGTATGCGCCCTGCACCCTTACCACGACCTTTTTTTGCTCCCGCATTACTTACAGAGGTTACAGACTTCCACAACTTCTCAGCGGGCACTTTAAACGAATATCACATTAAGTACATACATACAATTATTAAATTCAATTATTTTTAATTTTATAATAGTTATACCAACATTTGTTAAAAAACGTAACACAGGCAATCGGTGATGTACTGAAGTTTCTTAGGTTATGTATAATTTTGTTCTGATATAAAGGTGCTTGATTGACAATTAAATTCACGGGATTGCGTGCCAGATGCTTTAAGGAAAACAATTTAAGAGCCATCTTAGAGATGAAGCTCTATTTCTTTGAACAAAATAAAGTAAAAGTCACAACAATTACATTGAAAAAAATTGTATAATATGTTAACTTCGATCTAAATACACACAGCACCCCTGATATAAAATTGACAACAACTGTCACATGATAATAACAGTAGGTCTGGGATCAAAAACTTTAAAAGATATATTTTGTTCTGTAGCTTAATTCAAATTACAAAAAAAAATTGTTTTTAGACAAATAGTTTATGTACCTAATAAATACCTAAACAAAGAGCTTAATAAAACCATAAGTGACAATCGCTGGCCGTCTGTAGAATTAGGTAGGATCTTATCTTGACTGACGTTGACGCTTTTAGCCTATGTGGCTCTATAAAGCTTCATCGGATCAAATTCGTAAAAATGCTAGTTTCCACGAATTGGATAGACCCCACGCCCTGCGGGGTCACGCATGAGGACATGCGTCTTATGTAAAAATTCTAATTTTAATGTAATTTAAAATTGAGAAATTGTCGGCTACGGACAGTCGGGGTCCCGTACACGGACCTGGACCGCGGCTGTCGTCGACTGTTGATTGGCAAACGGAACGGGAGTCGGTGAGGACGCCCCGGGACCCAGGTGAATCTGGTGTACGCGGTGTGAGTGTTTCGCCGTGCTCGAAGACGAACTCTTCCTACCGTGTTTGTTGAGCTAGTGAAATCCCTACTGTGTGTCGGTGTAGAGAACGCGAGTGGGACCTCCGGCATTCGGTAAGAACGAATTAAAGATTTCCTCACTTTTTCTAGTGCAAGAGACTAGTTTTAAAACAAGTATGTGCGGTTCTAAAAGCGCAAACCATAAATTTTATGATTCGTATGATTTTATGGTATGGACCGGGCCTTTCTTGCGGCGTTATAATCTATATCTATCAGACTAAGAAACTTCGATTAAAAACCACTAAGGCTACGCTAAATGTATGAAGTACGTTAAATGATATCGACACATAGTCAGAACCGACTTCGTCTGAGTGTCAAATAATGGCTTAAATGTGCCAATCCAATGAAAAGGAATCGCGAGAGCGAGTCGTGAAGAAGGGTAAAGTTTTAAGAAAAAAAAAAGTTATAGTTAATGTATCGCCAAGCAGTTGTGTACAAACTTTACTGTGTTACGGTTTGAAGTACAATGTTACCAGCGTACCATTGAGTACGTATCTTAGTAACTTTAAATATTTGTAGATCGAAATATTTCGTATTAGATCGACTTATTACATATATCTAGTTCTGACAGGTAAATATATCCGCCAGAACCAAAAAACAATTGTACAAATAATCAAGTTTATAAACAATGAATTAATTACGCCTCATTTTAACGCCAGTGTCTCGCGCCTACGAGTACCTCGGAAAAATGTTTTATAAGACATTTAAATTCAATTGGATACTAGGCACACCCGGGCGTCGAGGTATTTAAAAATAAGTAAGAAATTTGAGAATCCCCCGAGACGTCAATTGTTTTTATTTCATTCATCCATCACAAAACTCGCAGCGTCGCATGCAAAAATTTGTATATATGTATATAACATATAGCATATACACAGCTGGGAGAGCTTAATATGACGGGTCCACGTTTTTTCTAGCATCGTCACTACTTAACGTTACTATAAATCTATGCAATGTACGAACCGTTACGTGAACTTAAAGACACATTTTTTATTATATGTGGTTTCCTGAACATACACCTACACACTCACCTGCCTGCACGCACCCAAAAATACTGCTGCTGATACCAGAAGCTGTTCCCGAAGATATTGTTATGCTATAACTTGTACACTTTAGCCTACATGATTTTTACATGAATTAAAAAAATCGATGGTAGCTTCGCTTAATTATGTCATTAGGACTTTTAAAATCTCAGTCTGGCCCATGACCAAAACGTTGTCAAGTAACTTCATAACTTGATGTTCGAAACGGCCGAATCAATATTTATAACATTAACAAAATGCGGTAAAATCTGTTTTATTTAATGAATTTATGCTTACCCTTGCTTTTTATTTATAATAAAATGCGGAAGATTAATTGTTGTTTTGAGCAAGTTCACCTTATACAATCAATGGTTATAGCTGTTCCGCCTCGCAAGAAACAAATCAAAATATGGTGAACTGACTGCCAACCTTCGCTAGTCGGAGAGGCACTTAAAGAAGAAGAAGAATTAATTACTACTGCTAAAGCATTAAGGAAAATCGCGCAAATCTCTATCTGTTTGTCGTTGGCCAATAACATGAAACGAAACCTAAGGTCGCAAGCGATTTGGTGAGGCGAGGCTTTATAGCTAGGATATCTAAAAACGGATTTAGAAATAGATTTGGAAATCTGAAATCGGATAAATATCGGTTTACGTTAAAGACCAAAAACGTCCATGACTAGTGTTTATGTCAAATAGTACTTGTCAAAATGCCGAAAAGTAAGATTATATTTGACAGCTCTTCCTGCGAGACATCCTCTGATAAAATAATCTTTTGAATTGAGCTAGGATTCTGAATTAGTCTTGTTAACAGGGCGTTGTTGGGATCATGGATGGAATTTCAAGTTATAACGCCTTTGTTGCAATTCACAAACCACAATTAGTTCTCTCGGGTGTTCCTGAAATTTTTTGGCACACCTTAAGCAAGAAATTGCGAGATCAAATCTTTGACTCTGGTTTAACTTTTCAATTAGTACAAATCGATTATGAAGACGAGGAAAAAATGCCTTATGATCCTATTTGGAGTGTGATGGCTCTACGTGATATAAACGAATCGGATGCTGATCATATTTATCTCGTAGATCATGCGTGGACTTTTAAAGCCAATAGCGTAAAAAATAATCTGAGAAATTTACCAGGTCTCTTGGCCCGAATGTGCGATTTAATGCAGATATCAAGTACGGATACGGAAGATCAAATAGAACAAGTATCCAATAAAGTCTGGCAGTATGCTCACACGTACGCTATCGCTGGCAATGAGTTTTCAGTTGAAGACAGGGTTCCTGTTTGGTATGTCCTTGATGAGCTAGGCTCAGGAATCACACATTCAGATACTCCTAATTTCCGGGCAGTTCCATTTATTCATGTGCCTGATCAGATTACATACACTTTACTTTTCCCAATAAAAAGTGTAGAAGAAGGTGAAACAATCACAAGAAATTTTGTAGAAGGTAATTATTCTGATTCACTCCAGAGAGAAGCTATGCTGATACCGTGGAAACATTATAACAATTTTGATGAAGATTTCAGTCAGGAAGAACCTGGAAGAAAATATTTTTTGGAAGGACACATTGTGGAAACCCTTCCTAACTTAGAATTGTTACAAAATTCTAGGAAAGATTCTCCAAGTAAATTAAAGGTTTTCTCAGAATATATCCTTATAAATGAGTATTTGACTTCATCAGAATTTGAAATTGTTGAAGATGAAAATGAAGCTGACATTTTGTGGTTAACAAACCACTTTAAAAACTATCAAGAGTTAAGTAATAATTTCCCAAATAAATTTGTTAATCAGTTCCCTTTTGAATACATATTAACAGTAAAAGATCTTATAGCTATAGTGTCAAGAAGGTGTATAAAAGAAGATAAAAATATAAAAGATCCACTTGAGACATCTCCTCCTTGGCTACCAACAACATTTAATATGAAAACAGAACTCCCTAAACTTGTGGCTTATTATATGAAAAGAAAACAGAATGGCTTAGATAATCATTGGATATGCAAGCCTTATAATTTAGCTAGGGGGCTGGATACTTATATAACAGATAATCTTAACTTTTTGTGTAGATTACCATTGACTGGTCCTAAAATTGCACAGAAATACATTCACAATCCTGTTTTATTTGAAAGACCTGAAAAAGGTTTAGTAAAATTTGATATTCGCTATGTAATTCTATTAAAATCTGTCCATCCTACAGAATTGTACGTATATAATAACTTCTTTCTTAGATTTTCAAATAAACCCTTTGCTCTAAACAATTTTGAAGATTATGAGCAACATTTTACTGTAATGAACTACACTGATGGGGCTCCACTGTTTAGAATGCTGTGTGCAGACTTTAAAAGGGAATGGGAAAAACAATATGCTGATTATAGTTGGGAAGAAGTTGAGAAATCTATATTTCAGATGTTTGCAGAATTGTTCACTGCAGCAACATCCAAAGGACCACCATGTGGGATTGCTGAAAGTCCTCAGTCAAGAGCACTGTATGCAGTGGATTTAATGTTAAGCTGGGATACAAACAAATCTATAATTCAACCTAAGCTATTAGAAATCAATTGGATGCCAGACTGTCGTCGGGCTTGTGAATATTACCCCAACTTTTACAATGATATATTCTCTCTTTTGTTCTTAGATAGAGAAGTTAGCACTTGCACTAGAGTATTATAAACTGTAAAGCCTTAAAAGATGATCATTAATCCATGTCATGTATTATATTTACTCTGCTCCATATTAACCACATAGAAATGTTTTTTATATCTATATTAGAAGCTTTGTTAATTATTACATTGACGCATGTGAAGAGTAAGAAAGTTATAAAAAAGCAATATACACTGCCAATAAAATATATTATAAATATTGAAATGCTTTTATGCAGATTGGTTAGCATTATTTAAGAGAAAAATTATAAAAATTGTAATGGGAAGTACTTATTATTAATGTGCTCTGTGTTCACTATAGGAAGTGTGAATATTATGTATACTTTTCATCATCACTATAATACAATGATGAGATTTGTATAAATTAATAATTATGTGCTAAAGATAGTGTAGCACAAACATAAGTCACAATATATCTGTCACACATTTACTCTCACTAGAAAGTCCACTAGGATACACAGCTTTTCACAACATTTCTTTGCTGTGATATTGTTAAGAAAAATGACTGTAATAAATTGTATAAAAGGAATAGTTCTTTGTGTTTATTTATTTTTAAAAATTGTACAATGAAGTTTATTTCAACAAATAGTTACTCATACGATTAAACTTAATATGCATATCACTTTGATAATTGCTTGATTTTCTAAATATAGATTGAAATAATTTATAAGCATAGATGAGAAACAGATTAATTCTTCTGCAATATTCTTCTGTCATCATCCTGAATGGATCCAAATGGATTCTCCTCATCTACATCTCTATGGCTTAATAATAGCAAGATTATCAGTATTGCTAGTACAACAAATAGCATAATCCAGTAACGCCTATAAATCCCTCCAGCTCTTCGCACTCGTGAAGAGGGAAGTGTATTCCTATAAAATAAATTAATAATTAGTATACCAGGAATATAAAACATTTAAACACTGTGTGGCACAATGTTTTTGTTCATTGGTTTTTTCTTCAGTTTAGAAATACCATTAATATAGTTGAGTGTATAAACATAATATACGCAGATTGTTCAATGTGGACAAAATCCATCTTAATACCATGAATAACTATATAGTTGTACCTATGTACAGTAGACATATTTGTACTTTGTATCAAAAGTGGTTTGTTATGGTTACGCCTTATTTGACCACAGCTAATCATTTTGCCATCTTGATTTATAATGTTGTGGCTTAATGGGAGAGACTACATATGATTTTTTATCATCATTCATCTTTTGTATCCGTAGTATTCTAAATTATAAAAGTAGTAAACTTGGACATAAGGTGGCATAAGATTTATTTATTTTAACTATATGGTATTCTTAGACTATTAAGACTGGCTGTTTTGGCAATTATTATTCTGAATAATAATAACATGAAATTCATCAAAAGAAAATTTTACTTTATCTTTTTTATTTACTTTATTGTTTTTATTCTACCATGTTTGAAAACCATGGTACTTCCCCGGATGCGCCCAAATTACATAAAATAAAGGCATATTTCAGTTATGATGCAAATCAGGTTGAAGAATACTGATTCTACTTTAGCAGTTTAGATACATGCAAGGTACCTTTTCAAAGTGATTTTTTAAGTTAAACCTTTATGGAACACATTCTTAATTTGTTTCATTTACGGACATTACGTATTTTATTGCAACGGTTAGACACGATTAACCTGTCACATGACCATGATTGCTATAAAGTATTCAAATACAGAGACCCTTATTTAAAATAAATAACAATAAAATCCTTAATATGATTTGTGTATTTCACAATGCACAGTATTTGCGTAAATAGAAGGAATCTTTATGATTGCTTTACAGTAAGGTATTGAACACAGTTTAAGATTATTTATACTCACTTCAACCACCGGTTTATCCAAGAGAATGTTGATTTTTGCTTGTATTTATTTTCATCATGGTCAAACTGTCCCGAACTGTCTGTAAGCCTGAAGCCTTTCCTTGCAGCTTGACCAGCTGAAAATTTAAAACAGAACAAAATATATGAGATACTTACTGATGTTAATCAATATCCATTTTCATCTAAATCAACAGACTGTCATAAATCTTGGTGAACTTCTACTAGATAGCAAAGCTATGTTCAAAAATTATAAGCATCTAATTTTGTTTGTGTAGATAAACCTTCTATTCTGTGTAGGCCCTAATCATATCTTATAAAGTAAATTATATTTAAAATCATTTGTATGAAGATAAAAAAGACCTTGTAAACTGTCGCTTCTTTTAGATGTACCATCATAAATGTTAACAGGTTCATCTGTTATTTGAACAATGGAATGTGGTGAACTGGTTGCTGACCGATTCATAGATTCATCGTCACTTGCACCAACAGGTGTCCCACGTTGACTATCCATGACATTATTGGAATACTGAAACTTATCAGTTGGGGATTGGCTACGTCTACTTGCAGCACCTTTCATGTCCTGGTCATCAGATAGCTGTAAAATGTGATTAGAAAAATTTTTGATTAGTTTGTTTGTATTATATATTGACTAAAATTATATGTAATGGTGATGGTTTTTAACTATTTTGTTTCAAGTAGGGTACACAAAAATAGTAAAGTAATATTTTTTTATTGAAAATAAATAAACACTTCTCTATTAGTGACAAATTTCCCAAAAAACATATATTTAATCAAAGAAAAAAATGGGTAATATTAGATGTTTTAAACAAACCAAAGGTAATCCAAGACCTGCCCTAGCCCAGTTAACACCAGCCAATTTTTCACGGAGTACATCAGCTACAGGAGAGACTAAGTTGGGCGGTGGGAAAACAGGCGTCGCACAAGAAGGACATTGGTACCCGGCAGGTGCCGTAGTCCTTGGAAGGGCACGATATCGTGATTCAGCACATTCCCAATGGAATACATCTAAAAAAGTTGTTTATTAATAATTTGTATTCATAAACAATTTGTCTAAAAGGTATGTTGTATTTATTAGTCGATAATTTGCCTAGAAATTGACATAGCCCAAAGGATTTGCAAGCTGAAGTGGCAGTGGGCTGGTCACATTTGTCGCAGAGCCGATGACCGTTGGGGTAAACGCGTTCTGGAGTGGAAACCTTGCGTCTTGGCAAACATAGTGTAGGGTGCTCTCCGGCTAGGTGGAGTGACGACATCCAAGAGGTGGCTGGCAGCGGTTGGAAACAATGAGCCCAAGATTGAGCTGAGTGGCGTGCCATAAGAGAGGCATATATCCAGCTGAGGCATATATCAGTAGATATAAATTTGATTTGTTAATTAAAAATATATACTTACGGTAGCACGTAAGTCGAATACACTCTCCTTCAGATAAACTGTTTGTGCATATTTCACAGATGGGATTATAATCACTATCTTGCAGCCACTGAAGATACGATTGTATTATGCACTGTGGAAAAAAGGAGTTTATTTTTGATAAAGGGAACAATTAGTATAAAGTAGTAAGTATAAAATTTTAATTTATTCTTTTTACCTTTGGATGGTTTGATACCATACAATTTTCACAAACATTCACCCTATGTTCAAAACAAAATTGATTGGTCACCCTCCTCTTTGGACATTTACAGAGTCCCATTTTTTTTGTATAATATTATTTTTAAAGAATAAATAATTGAATGAGCTATCAATAATTATATATTAATTTTTAATGTAAACATAATACGGGATACGGCAATAATCTGTCAGCCACGTAAATTATATGTCAAATTGTCAACAACATACGTCATACTAGAGCTTAATTTTACCGTCTTTCTTTATTACTTGTAACTACCGTACATAATAAAATCAATAAACCAAACCAATATTCGCCTTAGTTTTATTTCTTTGACCGAATAACCGATAACTGAACCGAATGACCGATACAAGACAATTAATTATTTAAATAATTTTATTATTCATTACGATCTATAAAACGTTAACTTCTTTTACATCTTAATAGAAAATAATTTCTTTCTTTATGTATATGAATACATACGTACCAATAAAAATTAATACATATGTAATTTATAAAGAAGAAATCTAATAATTTATTGTTTAAGTAGAGAATATATCGTTACTGCGCATATAAGTTTCAATTATAATAAAAAAAGAAACGATTTTTCAGGATATTTAAAAAAAATGCTTAGTTTTACAGCTACAAAATTAAACAACTTCAGCAACAGCAGAAAATTCAGCGACAGTAACTAGCATCTTGCTTGGAATAATTATAAAAAACACAACCGAATACCAACGCTCTTCCTGCTTCTGTTTCAGGATTCTGTTAAAATTACTGTTATATAAATTTTTGTCTCGTGTTGCCCATAACGCAATAGCAATTGGCGAGGTGACCTAATAAACCTTAATAATAAGTCATTTGTGCTTTTCTCCAAATTAATTTTCTCTCCTCTACCTTAATTTTCTCTCCTCTACCATATTTTTCTCTTCTCTACCTTAATTTTCTATAATTTTACTGTTCATTAGCAACACTGACTAATAATGACCGATAAAAAGTATGACATTTTTTACGATAAAACATTCACTATTTAAGTGTATTTGTTTGTTATGGACATTGTTTTATTAAGAAAAAATATTGAGCGTACAAGACGTACATAAAGATACTCTTCCATCTTATATGTCCAACATATAGGCTTATAGAACATTATTTGTTAATGAAAACACTAAACGTAACTGAGCTATTATAGGC
>DWHQ01001352.1:0-10992 GCA_018247955.1 Eurytides marcellus marcellus | reverse complement strand
ATTAATAAAGTAATATAAATAAACATGTTAATAATTACGACAGTAGCTTTTTTAACAATTATAGTGACTAGATGAGCAAGTCGTCCGATGGTTAGCGACTCGCTTGTCCATAACAACACTTGCCTTAAAATTTGAAATACGCGAGATCAATTTCACTTGATTTTGCGCCGCATGAGATGTATATTTCTTTATGCGTAGTAATTACGCTTGTGAAATTGCCTTTTAAACCAGAATGCAGTAGGGACACATTAGTAGAATAATTGGAATTTCTGTGTTGCTACCACAGATGGACTTTGTAAGGGTTATCATGTTCGTTTCCTTCTTTTTATTTGTATGAAATTAAAAAAAAAATATATAAAGATCTCTTGAGATATCTGCATTATAATCATAAGTAAGGATTAATTACTTGCTTACGTCCGTCATAGGTGCCGCAGTTCCGAGCCGTTGCATATACTCGTAAATATACAACGTTGTAATTAATGTAGATATTCTTTATGTATTATAAAAATGTTTTAACAAACTCGAGAAATAAAATAATTTATAGTTGGTACCTAATAAAATATGTAGTATTAGTAAATATGTCTTATATTAATATAAGAACCGATAGGACTATGAGTACAATTCAGATTTTTAATATTAGAGAGATAAACAGGACAATGACTTAAAATGCTCAAGGCGCAATCTATTTCGTTCCAAAATCTATTAAGCGTGTTGTCAGATGCCATCGGAAGAATAGATTATCATTTTAAGCAATATACTTAAATCCATATAAAAATGTTCAACAACAGTACAATAATAATATTACTAAATAAAGATAATGTTATTATTTGTAGACGCTCCTTGGGTACGTTATCCGTTAAACCCGTTTTCCATCTGCGCGATGCGACACTCGTCGGATTCCATTGTACTACGACAAACGCGTTCCATGTATTATTCATTTGTCGTAATACGAAACAGCTGTGAACAAGAAACGTGTTTATTATGTAACGAATTAAAATCCATTCGATTCTGAACGACGCTTTAAAATCGAGCGTTCAAGGGCGATGCACGACTTCGATTTTTTCACGACAGATATGATGAAGTTTATGGTCGCCACCCATATGTGGCGTGCAGGCTTGTTGCCAACTGTCACAACGGAAGAGAGTTCAACTCGTGGTTAATAAAATACAATATGAATATGATAATAATGACAATATACGCTGATTAGTATACTTGATATTAAGATAACATCCATCTATAACATCCCATTAGTCAATATATATAATCAGCGTTTAACGATTTTATTTCCACTATATTTACTACTAGCACACAACTGAAATGCCCCAGTATCGACATGCACTTTAGTTTACCTTAGAAGCAGACCACGATTTTTCTAAGGACTTTGTATTTCGACAAATCTTTATATAGTTCCAAAAACTAAGAGAATGTTAGCAACATTCTATCAATGTCAAGAGTGAAAACGAAATGTACAAGTAAAATTATACTCATTTCACCTCTGTTATCTGCACGGCGGCGGAAAGCTTTCTTTCTTCTCCGGTCGAGCTAGCTGGTTTGCCATAAAAGAGTTGTTATGAACTTTATTGTTGTTTAACTACAGTAATAATTCTTTAAAGACATATCCTTAATAGTATTATGAATCTGATTACCTATTGGTCGGTCCTTCTTCAAACAGAAACGGAGAGATGGATCGTCATGATTTAACAAGTGTGTAGGTTACGGGACATCTTTATGTGTTTCATCAATAAATACTTTTATTTAGACTTCTTTTTATCCAGAAGGAAAATTCTAAAAACGGGAACAATGACTAAAGGTAGAAGTCGCACAAGCGATGCCGCGTGTAAAACGAAATAGATATTATAATATGTTATTATGAGGACATCGCAATTAATTTAGCATACGTTAACACACGTCAAATCAAGAGTGAGTTGTTATCCTTGAATAATTTGATTGATTGCATGATTGCAAGGAGGTCATAGGTGATATTGATATTACTTTGGTATCTCTACCGTCAGTATAAACATATGTATGTAATAATGTAAACAACGTAATTAATAGTAAGTAACTAATCTATAACAAAAAATGATAATATTATTGTAATATTCTAATAAAGTTCAATACAACATTGAAATAGTTTTACTATTCTTATTAGTTCAAAAAAACTCCTTCATTCTATTATATTCGACAGATACTTCGACGCTTTTTAGTAGTTCAACAAAATAAAAAAAATACTTAATAATTGATAATCGGGCTACTTTCTCAATATACATTTCTTACCGTAAAGAATCGCAAACATTCATTTCCCAAACAGTTCTACGTCGTCATACATCAGAAAATCGTTATTTAACATTGACTAATATATGACGTAAATCCTCAGAATACACAGAAAACACAATGGGCATGACCTTTCCCTCGGAGAGAAACTCGTTCAACCGTTTGAAGCCAAACATAACAAAAAGTGAAATCCCAAACACGCAGTAAACACGAGGAATGACATACAATGACGGTTATAAATGTTTCTTGTCTATTGTCTGATTGTTTCTGCGGCATTGTATTCAAAATAATCGATTTAAGCGCTTTAATTAATTATATTTTTTGGGCTTTTAGCTAATACGAATGGGACTAATCATTAAGTAACAATTGAAGCGTTTTGTGCCGACAGTCTTATTATCTTTTAATCCGATTAGTGAAACATTTTTTGTGATCTACGAATTTATTGTTGTCTACAATTTTTTTTTCTTTCAAAAAGTGTTTTTCACGTTTGTTTTATTATTTTATCTCGAAAAGCGATATCACGTATGAGTAGATGAATCAGCAGAAAAAAATCAATGAAGAAATATGATTAGTTTGTTTTAGATTAAGTTTGTTTTAGTTTTAGTTTAAACAAATGTAAAAAGAGAAGTGAATGATGAAAGTGTTTTTTTATGTTTTGGGAACAAAATTAAATAATTATTTAGACCATTAAATGAAGCGGATGTATACCTATTTTTATTAATTAAAAAATAAAAGGATAATGTAACACCATCTATTTTCGACTTTTTCAAACGTCACTATTGTGGTTGGGGTAAAAAGCTCTTTTATCACTTATATATAACACTTTACGCTAAGCAGGTATTCTCCATTTTCAATTATTACGTTTCTTAAATTTTATCTTCTTAAATCTACTTCACTGTTTTTTTTTCATATTTCATTTAAAATAAATAAAAAATATTGAATTGATCGACTCTGAAGCGGTAAAAATTATTTGTGTGCTCTTTCAGAATTCTTTTTGTTTAAAAATGTGAATAGTTAGTCTAATAGAAGATTAAACATCTTAGAAACAGAACTACAAATAAACCCGGTGCCTTAAAATCGTAAGCCTGGCATACTGAGCGCTAATACATGTACATTTAGTTTATTTCAACTTTAATAACCTCAAAACAGATATTTATGTGAGTGCCCTCTGATAAACATTACTCCGTATAGCCGCGAAAGGCCTTTAAAACTAAATGTCAGTGTCTCAGCATTTCGTACCAAGGGAACAGTTAATTTATATCGTGGCGATTCACTAACTCGTGTATAAAATTAACGGAATATATGTATACTTAACTTATTAAACATAACTTGAATTAGCTATGTTTATATTCGTATACTCACATAGAGTATGAAAAACAACAAAAAGCAAAAAACTTTTTTTTTCATTAAAATATTCAATAAAAGTAATTGATGGCCTAGTGCGATATCGGACCTGTCGACGAACATTCCGGGATTGAATTCCAATAGCGTGAAATTCAAAATATTTTGTTCCAATGTAACGTTTGGTACATTATCCCGGATTAATGTTAAAACAGGGAAATCGTCGTTGAATATGTTAAATATTTCGAGTTTTGAAGTATTTAGCATTTAAAAGAGCAACTGTTGAGTTTCTCACAGGCTCTCCTCAGCAGAACTGAAATCCGAGCCGGTGGTAGCTTCCTCACGAACTGAGATGTAAAAATGACGATTAATAAGTGCTTGTAAAAGCCTATTTGAATAAATGTATTTGATTTCATTTCATTTAAAACATGTTTCTGTAGACAACTTGTGATAAAGGTAAAAAAATACTTTTATATAAATTAAATTAGTGAAATCTCGTATCGCTCGATGATCTTAATAGTGAACAAGAGTTAAAAGCATCTCACGGGCTGGATTTCGCACTTGTCAAAACAACAAGCTACTGGAAGCTAATTGGGCAATCCACTCACAAAAGCGGTTATGAAGAGTGTTTTAATCTTCCAGTAGTAAAGGAAAAATGAAAATATTTATAAAAATATAGAAGCACACTTCAAATAAATCCAAAAATATCTTCAATCAACATTTCCTATTTCATTTTACATTGTTCCTTCTAAGTTTAACATCTAATAACAATTACATTCTCATCCTCTAAAATCTATATTGTATCCTCTATATCGAGGATCTATATCTTCTAGAATAAAAGGATCATCACGATTAAGTTTACAGTTGGCGGTGATATCGCGTGTTATACATACAAAAATTTAGACAAATCTTTAAACCTTCTCCTTTCTGAAATCGGGTAAAAAGGTTATATACAAATTTTAGATATAAACTCGAGGGAGGGATTGTTTTAATTGAATCATTAATCATTTCTTAGTAATTGTATCATCAACCTTATTGAATATCGAAATATTATTAATAATACAGTATAGAACACGTTTATTATAAATTTTACTTATGCTTTTGTCTTATTGAAAATACATAATAATCGTAAATAACAGCCAAAAACACTTTAACAGACTTATGTGGCCATTGTATTGTTATCGTTAACACGAATCGACGATTGGCACTAAGTCTGATGTCTCATTGTTTTCCAGATGTCATTGTATTATTAACTATTATCTGTCCAAACTTACAAACGATGAATTCTACCTCTACGATGTTTTGTATCGTCGACTTTGACCTCTAAAGGTCGTAAATGCATAGGTCAAACGGGTAAGGCTATTTGTCATGTTGTGCCGAAACATGAATGTCTGGCTATAATGAAAAGAGTACTGCTGAGTATAGGTTTGGACACAGGATGTTACGACAGAAGGTCCCTTTGAATTCTCAGACGCATATCTTCTGGCAGATCGAAAATTGAGGGCTTCTGACTTTAACAATTTTATCTTTGAACAAAGATGCAAGCCGTACATTGTATTTCTGGCGATAACTATTACCACTGCCATACATATCATACGATAATACCATAATTATACGGTGCTGTTGTATAACCAAACTTAAAAACAGACTAGACACCTCTATCGCCAAATGAAATGTTAATTTATATATATACTATGTGTATATTCGACGCCGACTATGTGTATATTCGATAAGACCTTGGCCTTTTACCCAGATTATGAAGGAAATTGTGAAAAAAAATTAACATAATATAAGTAGATTAACTTAATTCACCCACAAAATGTCTTCCTTATCTATAATTAAATTGAGGCATATATTTGATTTCTGAACTTAAGATTACATACTTAATTTGTAAAAGAATAAACAAATAAATAAATTGCCAAAGCCACGAATTATAATTGAACTTCTATCATTATATACTACTTCCTAATAAGTTATAATTACAGCGTTAAACGGACTTAAGCGCAGTATATACACGGAATAGATAACTTAAAGGAACTCTTGCAGAACAGAGAGCTTAAAGGTTGGAGCAGTTGCGATAGTTCAATTCAAACTATTGTTCATTTCGGGCCAAAGTTCTGTTTTCACTAAAACTTACGCGGTCAAACATAGTAAAGCCAAAACAAGTTTAAGTTCCAAAACATTGAGTCAGTTTAACAGAGGTCATACTATTCGGCAGAGGCTGTTCAGTAAGCATCATGTTATACGTAGAACAACAAATTTAGAACAAGAACAACAAAAAGAATACCAAGAATATATTATACTGCTATTGCCTATTATAGTGTTACTGCCTCACATTTTTAAAGGTACCGCATCTACCTACCAAGAGCAAAGATTATGAAGAGTAAAAGGAGTTTAAAACGTTTTAACCCATATGCAAAATTTTTTAAATCAGCAACTATTACATTACTATCACGAAGCGAATACTTCAACTTAAAGTGAGGCTAACTTCAAGCACATATGTTTATCTGTGAAAATACATTTATCCCTGCCTTATAAAAGTTCTTTTAATTTTTTATTTTTCTGATGGTAGGCTGTCACCACTGCCCATAGACATTCGCAACATGAAAGAAATTGCGAATGCATTGCCGGCCTTTAAGGGGGACCCCCATCCTACTCGTCTGTACATTTTATCTCTTAAAAAAGTTTTAATTAATAAGTTACGTGTAACGCCAGTACTAACGATAAACAACATACCTCATAGACAAGTTTTGGGCGCCATAGAGTTCTATTTCGGGAGTTGAATAATGTGGCCCAGCGCTGGTTAGCCGAGGCGGTTAATTAGAGAGGCGGAAGGGCGCATTAAAGATTAATGTCCTTCATCCTCGGAGGGCATTTCCGACCTCTTAATTAGAAACAACGTGTTATAATCACCTCATCACGCCCCCCGATAAAGGCTTGTTAAAATTACACTTTCTATTGTTAGTTAACTTATTCATGTGTTACCAACACCTTACTGTTAGTTATATATACTACTAATGTATGTTGAGGGTATTGCTTATATTATCTTTTTATTCTTTATTGCAATACCATACAAATAGGATTTACAAAGAGCGGAATTAATGACATAGAGCATTCTTTCCCGCTTAATCCGGGGCGCAAAGAAAAATTGTCGTTGATTCAATAAGCTGAGTGAAAATAAATTTTATTAAACAATTACATTCAATATATTTACACAAATATATAAATGATTAGTTTGTGAGTGTTAGTGATGTACCCGTAACATCTATTATACTAGTTAACGAGTCTCTTTCGTACGAAATATCTGTTTAAATGAGCCTCTGTTGATGCCTTTCGTATGTGTATTTTTGTTTTCTTTAAGTCGTTTATTATTTTTATATAAAAAGTATAATTTTTTTTATAAATTTTAAATTTTATCATTTCACTGATTTCACTGCAAAATTTTTATTCAATTGATAACTTTTTCTTCCAAACCACGACCGTTGTAAGTTTAACTCAAGATCTGCACCAAACGGAACGAAAATAAATATTAGTTTTCCAAACTTCATAGCCATATTCGAAAACAAAGTACAACGTTGCCGCTGTTAAGCTGCTCATTATCTGTTTCTCAGTCAGTGTTGACGTATTAAGCAGATAAAAAATAAAAATAAAACGAAACAGTACGATAATACTTTTAATTGAAGTACCCAGACTTTCCATTGACAATGTAGACTTATCGAGTGCCTCAACCGGCAGACGAGTAGGCGGACCGGTATGTCCCATTCATTCGTTCCTAATGAATGAATGGTACCGAGTTATAAAACCGACGGCACTCTCCATTTACATATATTACGATAACATTAAATATGTAATATTTCACCTACGCGGCAAACATTTGGTTGGGCAATCGCTTATTAAAGTTTCTGAGTTGTGTAGTGTTGTGAGATTAAATGTTTGGTTGTTGAGCTTAGGGCCATTATTGCTTTTGCTTGGTAATTGTGTTGGCGCCAAATATAGTGTCACATATATTTGTGAGTGTTAATTTAATGTTTATACAATACGCCATTCCATTGAAACGTTATGGCTAAGTATTCCGTATTAGGCCTACGAAGGTTTGTACCGTGTACATTTATGAAACAGTTTATTTACTGTACAATATCTATAAAATATTCGAATTTGTTTTCAATGGAACAGTATAAAAGCACAGATTCTATTAACTCGATGTCTTTAAAAGTATTCACGTCTACATTCCGCCAGTCAATTATGAGGTCCTGTTACTTTCAAACTTATATACCCTCCATGTAATAAATGAAGCTGCATAACTCTTAAAGAGTTTTAGACCCGTCTCATAGAACTCCTCATCCTCGGTAGAACTCCTTTTTCAGGAGGTACTGGAATGCGATGTGTTGGCAGGTCTCCCACTCCCAGGATCTGATGAAGAATGCAGGAAGCCGTTGAATGCGAATAGCACAACACCGACAGTCGTGGAAATCCTTGGGGAAAGTCTATATCCAGCAGTGGACGTCTTTTGGCTGATGATGATGATGAGGACTCCTTTGTAGAGTCTGGGGCTTAGAGGACTCTTTTGCACTGAAATGCCAGTTCTACTACCACCAAGTAGTAGTGTGTTCAGACTTAACTTTGTGTTCTTACTTCATCACTGTGTTCCGGTTTGAAGGGCAATGTTGTTAACGTTATTACTGGACGTAGAGTTATTCACCTTATATCTGTTTAATAAACGGAGCGTTGCGTCCAACAATTTTAATCTGGTGCAGCTTGAAATACTACTATGTGTTGTTATGGCGTTTCTTATGTATTGTTATGACCAAGCGTTTCGTTTAACATGAGGCGTAAGAATAGAACGTCTCGTTACTATAAAATAAAGTATATAAAAATAAAAAAAAACAATCTTTGAAATAAAACCGTTAAATGATACAAAATCGTAATCGAAAGAAAATGTAACCTTTAGCAAACAGTGGTGTTTTTGGAAACTAAAAACTAGTTTTTCGTGTTCGTAGATTTAAAAATAGCGACAGATTCATCACCGGACATCAACATCAGCTTATATTAAAATTAGATTCCGATAACAAAGAATACTAATCTTTTTACATCTCAGTAAGATTTGCCGTGAGGGCGAAACGTGTATATACGTATGTATATAAATGTTTCTAAATCCTCATGATGGCCTGCAAATTGCGTTCTTCACATGCACACATGTATCTCATTATTTACAACGTCTAAATACGTCGCATATCGATTTATCGCCGGTGTAGCTATAAAAATACTCGTAAAGCGGTTCCCAACGGCTTTTGAACGTCTAATGTGATAAATGCCGGATAAAACGAACGATTGGCTGCTTAAACGAAGAATTTAATTTCAAGAGCGCTTTGATCATTAAAAATTAGTAAATATCCGTTGGATAAGCAGGATAAACGCTTGTAGAGCAATTGTTACTTATTACGATTGTCGTCGTGATATTGTCTAGAGAAATCTTCGTACATCGCCATCAGACATACAGCTACGAGAAAAAGGAATAATTAGACTCAATTAGTGGCGCCAACGCGGCACGCTCGCTTCCGACGCGTTTGCTTGCTTTTAATTTTCTTTCATAATTTAAAGTCGGCTCGCTTACTCAAACTATTGAGTTTTGTCTAGCCAGTGTTTTTATTTTTGTCGAGTTAAGTTTTAATTAATCTAAACATTTATACCATTAATTATGAGCTGTTTTTTCTATTTGCAAATTTGCATTAATTTTTACATTTATAATAAAATACGCAGTAGGTTTGCCTGATAAAATGCGATTGCAGTGGCTTTCGCTTAGAAATATCATGGTGTGATGATAACACCTTAAGTAAATGGATTACAAGCGACACCGGTTTTTTTTAAGCTTTATAATACGATATCGGCAACGTGTGTGCGTGTGTGTTTTTTTTTAGAGAATTTTATTAAACGTTGTAGTAAGCTTACATATAATAACAGTGCCACAACATGTTTGGCGTTGCTCAGCTTTGAAATCGATTGATACTGCACTCCGCTTGTCACCTAAAGATTTGAGATAGAATATCTCTATGTCCATTAATCACGCTGACGACATTGTCCTTCAAACCGGAATACAGTAGTAGAGAGTAGTGTATCTCAGTGTTTTAAACTAGCTGAATAGTTCAAAAGTCTCGAAAAGTCGAGTTGCCATATTTTTTTCTACATTTAATAGCGAGCGTTACAAATAGCCCCGATTTCGATTTGATACCCAAGGGGGAAGGCTTTGTGGTTCGCTGCAATAGTCTTCCTTTGCCATATACTGCGAGAGAGTTCAAAACAAAAGAATAAATTCCAAAACTATTCCTAAATATATCAAACAGGGTTTTAAATTTTTCAATAAGCGTACTGCTAGTGTGCCATACGAGTTCTTCGCGTTCTATAAAATGAAGAATGTTTTAACGTGTTTAAATGGCGGATTCGAAAGGCCCTGAGTCATTGAAGTATTGGCGCCTAAAATTAATGAGGAGCGTATTTTTTGCGGCACTTGAAAAGTGCTTCGACTCGTTACAAACGTCTTGGCGCTAAACATGTCGTGACGCTTTTATAATTAATGTTTGTGACAGTTTCAAATGTTAATAACCTTAAGTATAAATGAAATAACAGAAAAAGATATGGAAATCGTAAAATTTTAATCGCACAGCTAATTTTTATTTTATAATTTTGAATGAATATTATTATTTCTCTTAGTTATTTTCATATAACCTATACCGAGTAGCTGCGTATTAAAAAGAAATGCTCTTAACCGCATTACACGAAACGTACTTTACCGGCAAAATGAATTCGGCGTCCCTCTCAACCTCTCAGCTCTTAAAAGCGTCGAAAAATTATTTTCATCAGCGCAGTTTCATTTTTAATTGCCCGCGAAAGATATTTTCATGGAGCGAATTTCTCCTGACGGCGGAAAGGTCGATTCGCCATCGTAACGTAACGGTGTTCCGAATGCGTAAATGTCACGCTCGAAAAATCACGACCGGAATTAACGGACGCCATTAATATGTGGCCTGGCAGTTGATAAATCGTATACATATCATTGGGTACATTCAAAAACATTGTGATTAATCGTTTTTCGTTCTTCGAATAGTTCTTATAGTGCTCTCGTACAAAAACTACCGCAGCTTGAAATTACCAACGTTTATTGATTTTTATGCCTTGAAGCAATAAAATAATTAATAACGTCGTTGGAATAATTAAGAACGTTCATATGAACTAACAGAACAATAGTTTTCATTTTTAAAAAATGTAGTTTTTGTTTGTAATAAAAATATTTATACGTCTTTACAACTAGAGAGCAAAAAAAACACTGTCCTCGGAAAAATGTCTTGTCTGCATTCAGAATGTTACTTACAATTTTTTTTTTTTTAT